>JAMKCH010014808.1:0-73488 GCA_023653785.1 Ophioderma brevispina | reverse complement strand
GGAGTAATACAATAGAGAGATCATAGGATTAGGGAACAGATCATACTGAGATATGGTGAATTAAATTGAGAGTAAATAAACAGTAGTTAAGTGGGGAGGGGGAAGACAAGAGACAATGGTTAATTCTGTAATTCCCTCCCCAAAGGGTAAGTCAATTTACTTGCCTAAATCCTGATTTTACAAGCAGTTAGGGAAAGTTTTAACACCCTTGTTCAATCAATGACTAAAGAGACATGAGGAGATTTCGCAGAACGCATTGCCCCAATTTTTCTCGATACCTAGGTTTTTTTACATATTTGGGAATGCTTACCCATGTATTAGATCACACTGAAGTGAATAAGCCGAATACGCCGTCTTCATGTATAATATGATGATTTAGTAGTTTCTGTCGTGCAATACAAAGTCAAAGCATGGCTTTCTATGGGGAACGATTAATAGCAGCAAGTTCAAAACAAGGTTTGCGGTGTTCTTCGCACCTGTTGTCCAATAACCTTCCAAACGTTCTTGTATGTGGTCTACAACCGATCCAGTGAAATTTGGAGAAATTCCTATCCTAAAAAAATCTCCCCTGTCAATTAAAAGCAAAGTTATATAGGCATGCAGAATGTTGAAAGTATTGTGCCATTTTGGGTGAAAAGTACCAAGTTTGGCACAGAGGTAGCTATTGATATTGCTAAATATCTGGTCTAGGGGCCACATGAATTTCCTTCCAAAGCCTGCCATTTTCAAAATGGCCGCCACCCAATAAAAGACATTAATTATGCAATCTGTGTTTGTAAACTTTATTATCTGGTCAGATAAGACTTGGTTTAAACTTTTTTAAATCATATTTCTGTGTATTTCACCAAAATCGATTTTAATTTTCAAAATGGCGTTCACACATTGGGTTCAACTTCAAGATGCTGCCGCTCACAGGAACAAGCTGCTTATTTTTGTAGTTTACAGGCAACCATGGGGTTGTTAATTTTCTAAAACTTGGGACCCCAACATATCTACATTTATGGTTGTAATGCCAATTTACTGATATAAAATGGCTGCATATAAAATGGAGCTCCTGTAGACCTTGATATGTTAAAGTAGTATTGATTTTTATATGGGTCATGGTAAATGATAGATTAATCAACATTCTAAACTAATTGGTTGCTTGGTATGGCACACATTTTAACATTTTGTCTGTGTATCCATAAAAATATGGCGCGGCCATGTGAAAATGTGCCCCTATAAATTTAATAACAGGCCTTAAATGTACTGCTGATTTTCTTGTCGAGTTGTACCTCACAGTTCTCTTGCCATTCTACCAGGTATCTTTTGTGTGCTCCTGGTGCGTCAATGTGGTATTTCTAAGACTCTTTATCATATCAAAATAGCTGCTAATGTCACTTTGTTTAGTATTTCAATACGAGTTTTTAATTCCATGTTTACAATGTACAAAATACCAGAACATGGATGTAGTCATGTGAGGCATTACTGTTAAAAGTACCAAGTATTTTTGGATTGTTAGTCCTTCATTTACTCATTCTTCTTCATTTTGTTATTTCTGATTAACTTGTAACCTTGATTGCTTATTGTATGCATGCATCCCTTCATAGTTTAAGACTCTAGCTAGCGGTAGTGGTTCTGTCCGTGATGTGGTATAATCATTACTAACAATCTACCTATCTAGCTCCATGCACCATGAAGGCTTCTACTTAATGCAGCCAATGCTGCTGCTCAAGGTTACCAAAGGGTCATGCTGCTACTGTGGACACAGACGTTGGTGATTTTTTTTTCTGTAGCCTTGTTCAGCTTCAGCCATTCCAACCTCACTGAACTCTGGATAGCATTTGGTACCGGAAGGAATCGCATATTCCAACACAGCACATAAATTGCCCAGACCCCCTAAAGGGTACCAGAGACTCTTTGTCGCTGCTGATGTTTCACACCTTCACCGTTTGCACAAAGGACAGAACCCCGCGTGGGAAGCAAGCAAAATTTTCCCTGATGTTGTAAAACTTTTGCAACTTGGAGAACTCCTCCTTAAAGATACCTTGAACGACCACTGCCAACAATAGAAGATTGTTTGACCTCATGTGACCACAGAACAAGATCCACTGAGTTCATTCCACCTACTTCAGATGCCTGGTATCACCAACCAAAAGAGTAGCATTTTCAGGCAGGACATTGCGGGGGACAAGCATTGCTGGGAACTCCAGAGCTACCAGATGCAGCTGCCTGGTGTCGGAAAATTGCAGCTTCACAGTCCTATATGGACAACTTTGCCAGAGGCATCAAAAGCATACATAGCCAGGTTATAAAACGCTTATGAATGTAATAGAAGATGTTTTGTGCGTCCAATTCTGGCTGGCTTACTGAAATTTCTGCAATGGTACTGTAGTGCTTGTTTGGCACATTTGGCAGACCACGAGATATTCCATTCCTGTGGTGCTGTTCTACATTATGTAGTGGCCTGATATGCTTCCAGGTAGCCCACTTCTGCGAGGCAACTTTGGATTATCCGATTCTGGTTCCTGATCTGTTAGACATCGCCATTCAGCCCATGAGGATCGAGTCAGCTCCAGGTGGTTGATGCTCATCAGGTTCAATCCATAGATGTTTACTTGGTTGATAGCAAATCATTCTGTTCCACGGCACAAGGTGACTCTCTTAAACTCCTTTGAGACTTTTTTACACATGGGTCGTCTTTGCTTGAGAAACTCTCTCTGGATTCAGGCAGGTTAGCAGCCGGTCTCTGTCAGACTGACATAGAAATTCACATTAGATATTTGGCACTACGCTCTTGCATGCTTCTACACTTCAACAGATTTTATGATGAAAAAAAAAAAACAATCTGCCTAGGATGCATAAGTTGGTCCGTTGACAACTGTTATAAGCTGGCAGGAGGCGTTTAATGCTGGATCAAGCTTCTTTGGCATGAGGCTTGACCTTCCAGCGGTTAGGATACTCTGCACATAATAGTACGGACAAGTTCCGTCGATCTTAGGTTATTTTTTTTGCGAGCCCCCATCTTGTGCCAGTGAGTTGTTCAACATGTTATGCGTTAACATACATACTTACTCTTCTTTTCGTGAGGGTCTTAATAAGAGAGAGAGTGGGGTCCAAGGTAACTGCTAGGTAGACAGAATTATCACCAGACCAGGTTAATTTAAGCTGACGTTTGGTTTCACGGTTGCGTAGATGGAAAGTACATAATCTGTGTCTTGAATGGATTTTGCACACGGCGCTCTAACCAACTGAGCTATCAAGACTGGGTTGGTAGAGGAGCGATAGATATCATCCATAGGTGTTAGGTTCAAAAGGTGTCCATTGCTTTGCAAGTGTGCTAGTAATACGTAGATCGCCGGTTCGAATCCGGCCAGGCGTAGGGTGTTTTTTTTTTCAACACTTGTGTGCGCTGGCTATCACCAAGGAAAGATCATAAATATCCATCCTTATTCGTACCTGGAGAATAAGTAGTGTTAAAATTTACAAACCAATAAGAACTTGTATACTGTAAATAACCGGTCTGATGTCTATCCGCCGCTAAATCCGCTAACCTAACCTATGTATTCCGTCCTAACATCCTCTTTGTATGAATCTCCGGGCAGTCTTATTCCACTATTGAGCAAATTTGTCATAGGTGATGTAGTTTGGAGCAACCTTCTTCACGTTCTTGTAGTGTAAAGTGCCGCTTAAAGGCACTTTGGTTTTGGTCTTACTGACTTCAGCCTTGACTTAATTTAGTGGAACAAGATTCAGAACAATCTTGCTCACAGATTGAGAGTTTTTATAAAACCACAAGCTATATCATCTGGATATGTAACCGCTCTTTCCATTGGGCACTATAAAATGATTGCGGCAGCTTCAGGTCGTGAAGTGATGTAGATGTTGACTTAGCGAATAAAGGTTGATTTTGCTGAACCGGTACTCTCTTTAACCGACGAATTGAACCCAAGGCGATACCATTATTTTAAGTGAATAACGAGGCCGGAGGCCGAGTTCTTCCACGCAAAAATAATGGTGTCGCCGGTTCAATTCGTCGTAAAAGATACCGTTCCAACATCATCCCTTTATTCTCATTCTTAACAGCACTTATCATTTAAGGTCATCTTTAACTCCATTCGCGAAGTTTTACGGCTTAAATACAACGAGAAAGGACTGACTGGGCCCTCCACATCACCCAGTGAAAACATTCGAACAACCCGTTGAACGCAACCGAACATACGCAACGAGAAGCACGTTGGCAGGCGCGCCGCTGCAGTAGCAAAGCGCGGTATAACGCGAGCGCTTCAACCAAAAATACTCAATATGCATTGTCGTACTCCTGGTTCAATTAAACGAATTTGAACCCGGGCATCAGCAATGAAATTGCTTACATTTGCATCACAGCTGTTTAAGAATGTCTATTCTTCCACATCTTGGTCCTTCTTTATTTGGCTTCATTTAGCCCCATTGGTACGATGCTGTTGAAATTGCCAATTAAGAATTAGGTTTTTAGTAGTGAATTCCGAAATTTAATTGAGGGTGATTGAAATCTACTGATGGGGGTTTGTAGACTGATATAACTATAACAAGCCGACTCTCACTGGTGGACACTTCTTCTGTTTTGGTCAGCAGATATGAGGTGCTTCTACAACAGGTCTGTTGTCACTTCTAAACTGTCGAGTGGTTCTCCAAATGACAGGAATTGTCAGGAAGTATTTAGTAAGACCTGGCTACACATGAAGGCTTAACCAGCTTTGGGTACTGTCTGTGCAGATTCAACTCATCTTTTGGGTGGTGGCAATTTGCCCATCATTTTGAATTTGCCGTATAAGTGTTCACGTAATAGGATTCCGTTGCCCTGAAATCAGTTGAAAACAAATCACGAGGCTTAGAGCCACGGGAAATCAAGCTGTTTCATTGTGTAACATTTGTCCTGTTGCCCTGTGTTTTTTTGTGGACCGATTGCTGGGGCAATGAAATCAAATTCTTTTCCCACCCTGATCATGTACATTTTACAGGCCTGCTTTATAACCACGAGCCACAACTACCACAATCAAATAGGGTATGTTATGTTTAATTAAAAAAAAAACCATTCAAGTAGCACGGAGGATCATACAGGCACGTAAGTGATACTTCTAAAGTTTGGCCTTCGAGGTTTGGCATCCATCGGGCCAAATTATGATGGAAAGAAGCAATTTAACAACATACCTTAATTGGTTTCCTCTTACGTTGATGTGAATTCCTTCCTTGAGGGAGTTTTATATCAAATTCGAAAGCATTCATTATTGATAATCAAAGGATAAGTTTAAGTGACAATTAGCCGCCATTTTGAATTTTCTTCCGCCGCCATTTGGATTCTTAAGGTGATGTGAATTCTATCCTTTAAAATGCACATTGTTCAATAACAACCTTATGGAATCATAACAAGACAAGAAAACAACATTTTATTTCTTGACAATCCAATGATCTGCTTCAATTGGCCCCATGGATTTTTTGGTTTTCGGCTGTCTGCCATTTGGGATCACTGTTGCTAATTTAAACAATGGAATTACCCAGTGGAGTGTCAATCAGGTATTTCTGTTCTAAAATGGCCACGAAAACACAATCAAATTGAGTAATTAGATCATATAATAACATATAAAGCACCAAACATACAGTTTATAGTGGCCGGCATTTTTGACTTTGGCGCCATTTGGTAAGAAAATACTTTGGCCCTAGCCAGATTTATTCAGCATATCAAGAGCACTACATCTGTGCCAATTTGGTACTTTTCACCCAAAATGCCGGCAATAGGTTTGATATCTGCCCCATTCTGTGACTAATAGTCAATGACTAATCTCAATAACAAATCGATGATTGGAAACAGCACTAGACACAAACATTTCACTGGGCTATTCAGTGTTAAATTAGTTCAAACAAACTCATCTTGTGGATAATCTAGTCTGGTGGTAGATGTCATTAACTTTATCTTCCAGGACCAGATAGCATGTATTTTGTTTGACAAAGGCCTATACACTAGAAACTTCATCCCCAACTACTTGATACAAATCATGATTGGGGTAAATGTCGCCCATTTATATATGCGTCCTTTCACAATGTATCAAGCGCTTTACAATTTATTCCGCTGCCACTAGAATATCAGCTTGCCTTACAAATGCCCAAGGCATACTCATACCATTGGACAGCGCTCAATGGAAATATTCCTAAAGCTTCCCCTTTAGCCCTGGTGGAGAGAGGCAAGCGAGGTAAAGTGCTTGCCCAAGTGCAAACACATTGGCCACACGGGACTCGAACCCAGGACCTTTGGGTCATGAGGCGGTCGTTGTATCCCCTGGACCACATGTGCCCTCAATTGGGTCATGCCTGTTCTCATGTTTTATCTATCCAAACGTTGCTACTCAAATTAAACTTTTTTTTTTGTGGGGGGGTAACATAATAGCATGGTAGTAAACCCTTAGTTTACAATGATACAGAATTAAGAATTTTGTTATCACTTCCATGATAATGTTGACCAGAGCTTTCTGAAACTCCTCCTCTATCCTTGCGATGATGTGCATAGCTTTTGCTTTGAGGGGCTAAATACCGTTGACTGGTCCATTTGACTCGGTTCCCAGGATTTACTGCGTATACTCTTGCCTCTTCTTTTAGCTGAGAAAGTTACACAATTTAAAAGAGGTTGGTGATCAGGAACCTCTGGTCTTGTATGATTACTTGATTACACCTGAGAAAGTTTTAGGAATAATGATTGACCCCTAAAGGAAATATGTCATTGATTCTGAATTTTGGAAAATTGGTATGGAATTGGAACGCTTAAGTAACTATTTAATATAAATCAAAATAAGTTGAAAATTGTCCACCTTTGTTGGTAATTTTTGCCCTTTTAATTTCCCGCCCAATTTACTCGAAAACGATTCCGACAAATCCACATCGCAGGCAAATGGTGACGTCAAAGTGATTGACCATCCATAATTACCGTCCGTTGTGACCACATATCGCAGTGTTGCCACTTCAATAATAATTAACACACGAAATGAAACCAAATATTCAATTCTTGTGACTTTTTTTTTCTAATTTTATTATGCCTTTTCATTAACCATCATATTACAGTGGTCCCGCAAATAACAATTTCTATTCAACACGCTGTTTTTGGTCATCCTTTGATGTCACGAGTTGGCGCTTTTGATCAATGAAGGTCCGTGTCGAAAATCCGCCGTGTTTTTTCTTCGTATGTCAAAAATCAAAAAATTAAAGTGCTTATTTTTGTTAATTTTTTTTTTTTTACATCAAATTGGTATTATTTTTTTCGGGAATTTGTGATGTATGTACATTATTTTATGAATGTAAGTCAAACTTAGCTTGACAAAAATCTTGACTTTTCCTAACTGAAAGGTCACAGTAAGGGGTCACCATTGACTTTTTTTGTAATCTTCACTGTGACCAAGGTTTTAGTCATGACTATTGCTGAAATATGAGCATGCTTGATTGCTGACCACTTTTAACCCTTGACCCCAGCCTGACTGTAAGTCACAGACAAAGTTGCCCATGTTTAACCTCTTCTCCATCTTTCACAAGACACAATAGAGGGTTTCTTTGTGTCATTTGGAGCATTTCCTATTTTCCCTTAGTTCCCTTTTTCCTCCTTAAACTATTGACACAGAAGAGGTTGCTATTTAATTTTCTGTAATCTATTACCAAGACAACATGATGGAAAAGTTACTTTCATCATTTGACCTCAGCTGACTCCTCAATGCTAACTGATCTGAAATTGGTGAACACTGGTCATTGCAGATTGCACAGTAATCTATGCCAGGTTACATGTGAAAATGACCTGTAAGTGCCCCTTAAGGTCACTTACTGTGAACACTCTGCCAGGTAACTTGGTTCACAGTTCGTTTGGCCAAGTTTGGTGTAACTTTTCAAAATAAAACAAACTAACCAAAATGGTGGTCATATGGATATTTTTTTCCTAAACACATTTAAGTAAGACAAAAGCTGAAATACCGATACAGTTAGAAGGCTAATTTGGCTAATTTCCAATCCTCTGTCAAGCAGCGTTCCCATAGATTTCACTTGGGTACAGTCTGCCGAGCGAAATTCACTCACAAAGCCTTCTAAGTTGACAAAAGGCTACCTCATGAATACACAGATCACTAATTTCTATTCTTTTCTTTATGTTGAATGGGAATGCTTAGGACTTGTGTCTCCCACTTCAAACATTTAACAGTTTAAAAAAATAGTTCTAAGAAATTTGTCAATTCAATCATTCCTATTAACATACATTTTCAGAATTAATACAATAAACAGCTTTAATACTCGTGTAAAAAAACAAAGTCAACTTTAAAAAAAGACAACTCAACGGTATAGAAACTATAAGTAATTCCTCACTCTTACTAACACATAACCAATGTCCTCACATGTAATACTGGTAAGTGTACATTCTGTGCTCAAAGACCATACACAAGCACAAAAAATACATGTTGGCTAAGCATAAGTTATGATTGTGTTTGCAAATATAACAGACCCTGTAATACTACTCGACTGTCTTTTCCAGAGCCTTATAGGTAAGCATAGGCATACGTGTATTCTGGAATGACCAAGTGATAGTGAACCTGACATACAGGCCATGCATTCCCTACAAGTACAAAGGCACTTCTACTTGGAGATTTATTTGTGTAGATACTCGCAGGTCTTCAACCTCATCTTCTGGTGTTTCCAGCAGAACAATATGGAGGATTACCTGCCATACCTGGTTTGCTACGTTTCTAGTAAAAGAACATTTAAAAAGAAAAAAGACAAAAATACAAGCATGTAAAATTTGTTATGATATACTTTGAGAGACATTCAGTGTGCCAGCAGTGATCATAACCTCTTCCGTTTATGTGCTCCTATTCTATTCTGAAAATTGCCACATTAATTCGCTAAAAAAATTGAAGGACACAAAAATTTTAACAGTGCGATCTATAATATAAATTATAAAAATATCATGCGTATTATTTTTGCCAAAAATTGTTAATTTAAAGTCTTTAAGTTTGGCACATAATAGCCCTGTCACAAAGAGGCTACATGAAGTGGGTATTTGGTTGTTACTGACAGTGTGCAAAGCCGATGTGGGCATTTTACAGATTAAAGCATAATGGCACATTTTTTGAAGAGCCGCCCTCCACTTTCAATTTGATATTTTGTCAGCAGTTTACTTGGTGCTTGTCTGGGAACTATTCCTGCAAACGAGAATGCTAAAAAGGCGTATTTATCAAAATAACGATTTTGTAATAAGAATTTTGGATCACGATTGGACTTAAGGGCAGAGCTGGAATGCTACATTTATGTCCTCCATGATGAAATAGTGCCACACCTCGAGAATACCTCTAACTGGATTTGCCCGAACCAATAAAACAACAACGATGAGGATTAGATCCACGTACATGTCGCTATTTCCCGGCTATTTCATTGGGAAGGCCGTTTCCAGCAGCCGTAGATTATTATCATCGGGATCCCGATATATTATCTAATATAAAATTCCTTCGTTTGTGAGAGAACCAGACAGTTTCAAAATCTAAATCTCAAATTTTTTGAAAAATTGGGGCGTTCTTCTAAAAAAATGTGCTATATTGCCTTTTAAAAAAAAAAATAAAAAACCCTTATTATCAAGTCTCCAGTATTCCTGCTGAGCATGACTCCTCCTTATGTACAATTATATAATGGCATTAACCCTTAATCAATGGAGGGAGTCATTCCAAAATATTAACTGATATGACAAAATTTTTTATATCTCACATTCTCCATAATTTTTCCTCAACAAAAATTTTCAAGTTCAACCCTTCATGCGAATAAAGATACCCGATTCCCATTACCACACCTTGACAGTATTCCTTAGAGTGGTTTCAACACCAGGATAGTCGTAAATATATTCATCAACTTTTTTATGAAACGCAATTTAATGAATTTCAAGAACTTGTACTTAAGATTCTGACCGGTGCAAGTCCCGATTTTGTATTGCCAGTGTGGAAGCTTAGCTTGTTTTAAAATTTGGATATTACTGGTGCTAAAGGTGAAAGAGTCTTTAGCGAAAGCACGGTGGTTATCTGAGAAATGGAGTGAACATGTTGTCAGTGGTCGAAATTTGTAAGCTACACAAAAATGTCATAGCTGATACACATAATGTTTTGGGACTCCATAAGACTGTTAGGCATACGGTTAAGAAACGTTCATGTGACGTCCCAATATTGGGACAAGTCTCACAGGTACTTTGTACTAAACCACCCTACTTTCAAAAGTTGGTATTGTAGGAAATTGGATTCTCTTTTTTAATGTTACTTGGGTTTGATTTTTGTTTGAAAATGACAAAGCAGGTTTTCTCTTTTATTTTTGATGTAATGTGTTCTAGCTGTCACTGTGTCAGCGCGTAGAAAAAATTGTGAGACTGTTCTTTAGTAATCTGATATACTTACAGCTGGTAATGTTGGCAGGAAGGACACTGGAAGCTCAGGATTCTTGCCCTTGTTTTTACGAGGGACTTGATACTGGGGAAACAAAAGACAATCATATAAAAGCGAACCCCGGATGTGCGACTACTCCCAGCAATGGGTGTAGTTTTCAAATAACATCCCTACACACAATTGCGTCCCCCTTAGAAAATGCATCAGATTCCTTACCAATGGGTAAACTTTCCAGCAAAGGACCCTTAAAAAAATTTGGGCGATCCTGTGTCGTATGGGGTCCAGGGGCGATCATCATTAGGAAGAAATAATTACTTTGCATCAGATTTAAGCTAGCCGGACAGGGTTATGGCTCCCCGTTAAGCTTTGCCAACAAGGTTATATTGTTGGAAGGAGGGCATGGCTTTGATTTATGAGGGAATTACAGTAATCAAATCAAATCAAAATCAAATTTAATTTCAGAAAAGAAAATCATCAAATTCAAATTTTCAAATCAAATCAAAATCAAATCAAATTTCAATTTTGTTCAGCACATCTCACATCACACAATGAAAAATACAAGATATTGAATTGCAAGTACAATAAAAATTGATTTCACAATAGAAATCAGTTATCTTTAAAGAATTAATAAATTAGACAATAGTGATGAACGAGGTCACGGCTAAACGCTAAGCGTGAAAATGCGTAACCTCATCTAACTTACGTGTTACTAAGACAAAGACAGACAAAAAAAGGAGAGTACCAACAAGAGAAAAAAGACAGGACAGGACAATACGATTACAAATGACATTGGACAAAGCAAGAACAGCCGGACAGTCAAATTCCAAGGATAAGAAATTACAACCGAGTAAAAAAAGACAGAAAAAGTAGGAAGTGATGACAGCACTATACGATATGATGAGACTCTTGTTCATATAATTCTGGGTTTATTTATTCTTGGTTTATTAACATAATGTTCAACATGGCAGCTATAAGCTGAATGGGGTAACATTTACAATATTAAAACATAAATCACATACATATATATAAAAAAAGCTCTGGCATAAAATATATGCACTTAAATAATAACCCTAATTTAATCTAAAAAATAAAAATACATAAACAACACACAAACTACTACACATACTACATCACTAACAACACCCACGTACCTCACATCCAAATCCCACTCTTAACCTCTAACACTGACACCCCACAATTTAGTCCTTTCAAAAGCACAATCTTAATACAGTACATACGAAAAACATCACTCATATACCACAAACACACTTCCACACTAATAAAAGTATCACCACATAAACACAAAACAACATCACACACTTGACACTAACATGCACACTCCCCCCAAAGACACTCGCACAACCAGGACCCATAATCATCAAATGTAATAACAACCCAAAAATCAAAAATAAGTTATAAAACTATCACTACCCCATAATATCAGGGACCTAGATGGACAGCCGAATTACCCACATAAAACTTTGGAAACTTCCCCAGAATATGCATTATAAATTTGGGTTATGGCAAAAATGAAACTAAATATGGTAGGGGGACTACATTGGAACCGTTTGGTCCTACATCTGAAATGACAAATTTAGATGTTTCGAGTTTCATTGTTGACCTATTATCAGGAACAGGAAACCAATTGGAGAATTTCTCGGAGGTACTTGCTTTTTAGCAAATGAAATGCAGATTTGAGTTCTACGATCTTTCAGAGGTCCAATCTGCAAAAAACATCCAAGTAATCTGGTATATGTTGTATACCATATGCCCAGGATGCATCTGCAGCACGCTTTTGGATTTTCTCCACTTGTGTTCCTGTTTCTGAGTGAGCCCTGATTCCAAACAGGCGCCAGCATATCGATCACTGGTCCAATGTAACCTTTGTAAACAATGAGAAGTCGTCTTTAACTGAGTCCTACTTCTCTTAACTTGCGAAGCATGAACAATTATACCTGCTTTTTGAACTATATCTACTGCTCATCCCCTTGAAATCGTCTTCTTGTATAATTACACCCATAATTTAACTTATTAACTCTCGCCAGTTGATGGTCAGAGATACAGAGGTCCACACTGCAGGTAACGTTTTCTTCCCAAAATAAATCTGCAAAACCTGGCACTTTGCTGGATTCAACTTAACTTATACTACAGTAGGAATGGAGCGAGTCCAGGCTTTGTTGTATCTACCTTGCAGCGTGGGTGATATCTCAACCCAGCGTTAAATCATCCAAATATTTCCAAACCTGGATATCTGATCTCTGTCTCAGCATGGGCACTATGATTGTTGCTAGAAATATGATTGGGGCTAATTTTGTTTCCTTGAGGAACACCACCTAATAACATTGTCCATTCAGACAAGTCATCTTGGCCTTAACCCTTTGTTTTCTACCTGCAAGGAAATCCACCACCCACTGTATGATCGCTGGTGATACACCCATCGGAGAAGGTTGTAAAAGCAATCTTATGGTCTATGACATCAAAGGCTTTGGCGAAGTCAGTCAATACGAGCGTACCAATATTACCCAACTTGCGCCGAAAACAAGGTGGTTGGTGAACACAGCAATCAGGGCAGTGTGTGGTAAGACATTCCGTTATGATTTCCGTATGTCGCTCATCGATATGTTGTTGAATTGTATCAACAACAGTTTCGAAAATTTCTCCCCGCGGCAACCTTAGCTATACTAGATGTAAGCGAAACAGGCCGAAGTTTATCGATTGAAGAGGTGTCTGCTTTTGGGATGGGACAACGTTGGCTTCTTTCCACTGAGAATGGCACTGTTACCTTGCCTAAAAGGATCTGTATTAATAATCTCAGTGATTGGTTTGCTCTGTTCGTACGCAACACTCTTTAGAAGACGGGGTTTGAAACATTATCTGGTTCCTCCAGCCTTGAAGCAGACATTTCTTTTTCAAATCTTCCTAAAATTTCCCCTGCTTGGAATTGAGGTGGGGGTTCTTTGCTATTTGAAGAGAATCTGGGAGTCATCCAAATGCAAGGCTGTGGTGCTTGTGAAAAACTTGCTAAATGTGAATGATTGCATTTGCAACTGCCACATGATCACCGGGATCAAGATCCGGCAAATGAATAGTAGTGTCTAGTTTTTGCCATATTGCAAGAAAGAAATCTTATTCAGTGGGCATTCCCAGGCTCAAATTCTGCAGATGTTGTACTCTATTCAAATTATACCGCACTTTCGCTTTAGAATTTCTCTTTGACCTGATTATAATTGCTTTCTATGTTTAGTATTACCCTCCGCAAAAGCTTTCGGTCTAAAGTCAAGGGGTTCTTGGAACTTTCTTCATCAGGGCTTATCACGATTAGGCAACCGGACCTTTTAGTTGGAAAAAAAACTTGGTCATACCTTCATGAGCTTTTCATAGAAGGCATTTGCTTTTGTTTGGAATGTCTGTGGAAGTGAATACTTCTGTCCTAATTGTTTTTGGATCCAATGACCAAATTCATGCTGACAGGTGATTCTGTCATGGTGTGAACCATTTTAGTTGTGTAACATTAAAGATTTCAATCTTTCGGATCCAGTCGTGGAACCAATGGTGGTAACTCGAATATTGGAGAGAAAACTACCGGTGCAACTGGATAGGTAAGAAATATTTGAAATAATTTTAAATCCAAAATAGACACCATCTCTGTCGGCCTAGGACCCTTGTGTCATCTGTTTTTAAACAAGTGTTTTTATATTCAGTCTATTGAAGTCACCCATGATGAAAAATCCACAGCTGCGCTTCTTTGCACGTAAATAGTCGACAGTTGCTACAACTGTGATCTAATTTTGAAGGGAGGAGAAAAAGTTGGGAAGTTTTAATATAAGAAGGCAGAATAGCCATCGGAGGGGCCTTGGAACATCAGGGTAATATTAGCAAGTACGGTATTATGGTTTTACACGGGGTATTTGGGCTTGCCTGTCTTCATAATGGTGAGTATGAGGATAAAAGTTAAAAAAATCCTGATCAATAAGGTCGTCCGGTAGAGAGGTTTATAGTTGTTGATACATGAACGGGGCAAGCTGAAGTTTATAAATAACATTAACATTCAATGTTTTGAGCAGAGAAATAACGGGTCTGTGTGGGCCAGCCACAGGGAGTTAGTACATGTCCTAATAACTCTTTTCTGGAGAATAAAAAGTGAGTACAGACCAGCATATTAGCATCAGCCCAAGCTCTGGCTCCATTGATATATAAAAGGTAATATAGTGAGTGATATAATGTGAGAAGTGAGTTTGAGGAAGAAATTGTCTAACTTTGCGGATAACCCGTTATATCTAGCAATAATTTGAAATGTGCTGGCCATGGGACTTCCGGATAAAATTGTGGTCAATAAGGATACCAAGGATTTTGTAGTTAGTACCTTGCTGAATATGAGATTGCTAATTTAAACATCTAGTTTAATTTCTGGCTTATTATGGATATGTTATTTTAAAAAATCATATAGTTGGTCTTTTTATATTCAGCGATATTGTTCATTAAACCAGTTTGAAATACTACAAGTTCTTATTTATATTTGTTCAGTGTATTAGAATTGGGATGTGAAAAAAGTCTATTTGTGTGTCTGCAAATAAATAAAAGTGTGTAGTACTTCAGAACAAAGTGAAAGGTCATTAATGTATATGAGGAACAAAGGGGCCCAAGGATAGAGCCTTGAGGAACTCCACAAGTAATTGTTGCTGGTTCAGAGGAAGGTGTATTACAAAACCCGTTGTTTTCTTTTAGTAGGTAGGTCTTATCCAGTCATTAGCAGACCCCGGATACCATACTTATAACGGTAAAACGAAGGATGGCATGATTTATGGTATCGAACAGCCTGCTAAGATCTAAAAATATACCAACGGTATGAAGTTTATTATCCAGTTCCAGGCTATTTTGCAATAGAGTCATTTATGGCCATATGCGTAGATCTTGGCCTAAAGCCAAAAGTGATGAGGGGTGAGAATACTGTATTTTGTTATAAGGGTATTACGAATATAGACGACCTTTTCAAGAAGTTTCGAAAGGAGGAAGAATTGATGGTCATTATTAGTAGTTAGAAATATCGTGTTTGTCGCCTGCTTTGAATATTGGTATACATTTGCCTGTTTTATTGGTTGGGAACAATCCAGGAAGTAAGAGGAAAATTAAAAATGTTGCTGATAAAACACTACTAAAGGAGGACCACTACATGAGTTAAAGCAGGTTATGCTAATGTCATCAGATGCTTTGCTATATATTTTTAAATTTCGCGGTTATTTTATAAGTTCATCAGGAGAAGTGGATATAGGAACAGGGTGTTGGTGTTATGGTATGCTTGACAAAGGGCAGTTTTAAACTCCCATGATGGTTCAGGGATTTGTTGCAAGAGTAATACCTAATTTGACAAAAAAAGTTGTTAAAGTTTTCAGCTATGGCTCCTGTTCATTGATCCTTTCACCCTCGCTATTGTTAAAAAAAATCAGGAAGCTTGCTTTTATGTACGGCCCACTAAATTGTTTAACGTTTTCCACATTTCCTAGTATTAGCTTATTTTTTCAAAGTTATTGGTTATGTAAGATTGTTACTATTCGCATAAAGAATTTAGTGGTTACGATATTTGGTATATTTTAGTTAATTATATCACTTGGTTTAGAAATATAATCTTTTATATTAATTTAATCGTTGATTGTATTGATGTATTAACCTTTAAGTTAATTTCTTCCCGCCTCTAGGGGTGTTGGTGACCACGGTTTTTTGGTTGAATATACGTTTGAAATGGTTAGTATTGTAGTTGGACAGTGATGTTCAGGAGTTGAGATAATTTTGAGATGGGAATGGTGGATAGGGCTTGATCTGGGTCCTCTGTACTAATAACTGTGTCCAGTCACAACAAGGGGACAAGCATTTATTCAGGGCTTTTATGGTATTGGAGTTGACAACTTACGGGCTTAATTATAGTGGTTTAGTGAAGTAGCCTATAGTATGTTGGTAAGGAAGACGGGGAAATGATCTGAAAGATCAGTACCATAACACCAGAATTAATAGGGGATGAAATATCATTTGTAAAAATTCTTGTCTATCGAGACACATGGTATGGCCAGTAATGTTGGATGCGAGTTGGTCGCTCGATTACTGGGAATAAAATCATAAGAATAAAATAATTAATAATCGTTAACTCTGGAGTCTTTGTCATGAGAGAAAGAAGATCGATGTTGAAATCCCCCACTATATAGCACGGTCTCTTTTCCTTAGAAATAGTGTTTAAAGTTTCCCCAGTTGGTCTATGAAGTCAGATAAATCACGTAATCAGGTTTGTAGATTATGCCAATATGGTTTAATGGAAGTATGGGAAATTTCAACGAATATCGAATCACATCATGACAATCAAGGTTAAGAATCGGATCTAAGGCCGATAATTTAAGTCAGAATTGAGGAAAAGAGAGACGCCACCTCCCCGACGATCATATCGAATAACAATGTTCCGATGAGTTGAATCCTCAAGGTCGATCAGGGAGGCATCGTCCTCAGTGTCAACCATGTTCGGAGAATCCATAACTAGGAAAATGGTGCGTAAACCATTTTTTTTATTGAGACTGCGTGCGTTGGCATGGTATAAGGATAATTTAGATGTATATTAGAGATGGTTTGTGTGTGTTAATGTTTTCAGCGGTATAACGGCAATTGATGTCATTTGTTTTAGATATATTATTATTATCGGTAAGAGTCGCTCAAAAAGGATGTAAAGACTGTCGAAAGCAAATGGTTGGAAAGTAGGAGTAGATTTTTTTGGAGTGGACATAAGCAAAACAAAAACACTTAACAAATAGAATATACAAAAATATAGAATAAAGTATCTTAAAGAATTTATAGAACTTAGAAAAAAATTTTAAGATAGAAAAAAACAACGCGATAATTAAGCTACAAAAGCGGAGCTTAGTTATACTCCCAGATGTCACCAAAATTCAAATTAAACAATTTAACGAATGGGTTTAAAACATCTAAAAATCCTTACTGGAAGACAAAATCATAATTTAGTTGATGTATAATATAAACTAACTGATAATTCCGTACTTGTACACTGCCGTGGTAAATAATTGAAGAAAAGGCAGTATGGTATAAGCACGAACGTAAGACGGGAAAAAACAAAAAAAAAAAAAAAATGGGTACCATGCAGATAAAACAAGGAGCCGAAGTTAATTACCAAGATTACATCTTAAAAATAATAAGTTGCAACATGGTGGTCACAAAACCTAATATGTAACTGTTAATCCTTCTTGTACATGAATGGTAATAATTGAAGAAAAAGGCAAGTATGGTAAATAAGCACGACGTAAAACCGGGAATGGTACCATGCAGTAAACAAGGAGTAAAGCTTATTGCAAATTGACAACAATGGATATAGATTTGGCAATATTGGTCAAAAATCATATTATGTAAGAATAGTGTGACGAAGCAGCCCCTTCCCTCCTTTTATTCATGTATTTTCAAGATCCGAGTATTATTGTTAATGCTAACATTGAGTGTAATAGAATACCAGTGCGTGTTGGTTTATGTGCTAGTCATTATATTTGAAATCATTACCCAGTAGAATATAAACCACCCTTATTAAAATCACATTATAAGTCAAAGATACCTCTTTCTATTTTTATATTGATGGCGATCGCCGATTATTCCCGATTTTTACGGGACTTCTAATATCTTGCGAGATTAGTTTATTATTCATAAAAAGCACTCAGCCAATGACCGACGTGAGGGTCCACCGGGGTCCGACTTAGGCCGAAAATGGACCCCGATACTGCCGATTTTGTTTTTGTTTTGTTTTGGGTATTTGGGTCGAGTGATTCATACGTAAAATCTGACCCATAGTCAACCAATCAAGTCGTTTGTTTCATATGGTCTGAGGTCCACGCAAGAGAATCGGTCGTTTCTGGTCACTTTGTTCCTGAAGTCATTGAAGTCACATATGTTATATTAAATCAGAATAAAGGTTCAGTTGAGGATCTCGAAGATTCAGCCGTGGTCGGGATTGAGGTAAGACCAGCATTCAAGATGTGGGGGGGATAGCGATTTTACAATACCCGTGGGTAGTGATGGCCGACATATCGGCCGTTATTTAAAATTAAATAATTAAAACTAAACTTTTGTATTTTCATATTTTGAGAATGTTGATTCTTTGACTTTTGTGTGTTGGGGAGATGACCATATGTGGGCTATTTAGGCCACAAGTCTTAGTGGAGTGAGTTGATAGGAATGAGATTTCTGCAGCCTTTTACAAATTATAGAGGGATTTCTTTTCGGAAACCGGTGTGAATTTTGCGCTACGAAACTCGGCATATCTATCAGCGTTGCCGGCGCTGGGAAGCCAGCAGTGTCGCATTGGCGCGTCATGCAGTCTAAAAAGTAGTGTGTTGCCGGTGAAGATTAGGATCTTTTTCTTTTCCAAATCAGTTCTGAACTCTGAAAAATGAAGTAGTTTTCGGATAGGCGTCCCATTTTTCTAAAAAACCAAATTTTCCTAAACGGAAATAAATTTTTTGCATAAATCCCAACCGTGTACGTTGCAACGCAGTCACTCAATCAGGCTAGTGGAACAAGGCTTACTTTCCATTCTACGACACGAAACTCCTCATAAGATAGAGTCATGTTGATTCCCCATGTAGCGTAAGAAACCATGTGATTCCGTCTGCCTCAGCACTGTTAGAGTAATAAATCTTGATTCTAATACAAGTTTCCAAGGGAGAATTTAAGGAGGGTTTTCAGAGAGTTTTTCGTGTACGCCATTAAAATTTCCCTCGCCTAGGTGTTAAGGAGCCCCTGTTGTCAAGCGTACTGTGACCCGGAATGAGCCGGGCAGTTCAAATGAGGGCGTACGTCCTGTAAATTAGCGTGTTTATGTCTTTTGGAAGTCCAGCTTTTATGATAAAAAATTTAGATTTTAGTATATTTTCATACTTGGTATTTAAATGCAGATATTGATCAAAAAGTGTGTCAACCTCCTAGTCAGACTCACCAGTGAAGAACTAGACTAAATTAGGACTAAAATTAATGCTGCAATAGCCGTTCGGATTTTGCTAACGGAAAAAAAAAATAGTTGAAAGGTTGCAGAAACTCATAGCACACACACGCCAAAAATTAAATTTCCAATTTTTGTTTTCCAATTTATGGAAATGGGTCGTCCGTTGAGATACATTGAAAAGTGAATAGAGATGAGCATGAACATCTTAACCTTTGTGTTGTATAATTCTTCAAGTACAAACCTTGTTAATTGGAAAAATTGTGAATTAGCTCAAGTTTCTCAAAATGAAGTTCGAGTGTAAAACTTTGAAGGTTATCTACAATTATAAATTCCGGTTATTCCCTAATAAAGAACTCATTTAGCAAAGGCTGTGAACAGAAATTCGAATTAATGTTGAGATTAAAAGACCTAGGCCTACATTTATTGTCACGTTCATTTGTGGTAACCCAAAATCACCAAATATTCCTGGGAGCTTTGTTTAAAAATAATTTTAGAAGTATAAAAATAGTCTTGTACTTCAGGCGTTTACAGTCCGCACCCCTTCGCGGTTTTGTTACAATATTATTATTGATTCACCAGGTGTGTATAATAATCCAAAAGAAACAATATATCTTAAGAATCATAGAAATGGAAACACATAAAGTAAACCAGTAAGATAATACTAAAGCCAGTAACTAATACTACTAAGAATGTCAAACCATGCAGCACCCATAAGAAACTGGACTGAATAAGCTTAAATAATGACACGCAGTAATAGAGTGGAAAATGACCTAATTTGAGGTCACGAGTATATATGATGACCCTTCTTATTTTGGTGCATGTTGACAAATGGCTTAGTTTTAAAATGAAACCATGATATTTGAATATACTTTGCTAATGAAAGGATAATAAACCAAGTGGGACAATTATAAATGATGGGATAAACGTTACCAATGTAATACTATAAATATACACTGACATGAGAACAATCAAATAGGTAATAAAATAAACCCAATTACCAATTCAATAATGGAAATAAGTTTAACAAATTTGTGTATGCACATATCATCAATGCATGCAAATGAACGTAAGTTGCATGGTATAATCAGTTGACCCCTTGTCACGCTTGGTATTGTCATGCTGAAAATGGAAATATCAACAAGAGTCAAAGATATACCAAGCTATGAGCAAAGGAACCAACAATAATGTGATTCCATAGAACACAAGCTCCGGTGCTCTGTGCATTTATTGAAACTCAAAACGAGTAAACATAATTCCAAATTGAGATTTTACAACTACAATAAAATGATGTTGGCAATATAATTCTAGTTGACCCCCGTCCAGAGTCTGGGTAATGTGGGAATGATAGATCTCATATACAGTAGGGAACAGTTATAAATGATGGTGATAACGGTACCCAATTTCCATAATATAAATAATACAACTGTTCATAGAGAAAACATACAAAATAGTGTAATAAAATAAACCAAATTAATTCCAAATTACAAATATGGAAATAATTTGTTAACAAATTGTATATCCACATATACATACATAAAGCTGAAAGACGGATGTGGTGCAAAGTTAATCAGGTGACCCCTTTCCCACGCGCTTTAGATGTCTATGTTAAAATGGAAGATCACAAGAGTCGCAGATATACATCTATGGGCGAAAGGAAACAACCAAAATGTGATTCCATAGAACACAAGCTCCGGTGCTCTGTGCATTTTTGAAACTCAACAAACAAGACAATAAACATAATTCCAAATGAGATTTTACACTACAATAAAATTGATGTATGGCCAATATCATTAGGTTGGACCCCAGTCCATAGCTGGGTAATGTGGGAATGATAGATCGCATATACAGTAGGGAACGATTAATAAATATGGGAAAATAAACAGTACCAATGTCCATAATTAACTGACTGATTCATGGAGAAATCAAAATAATTGTAATGAAGATAAACCAAATTACCAAATAATAATGGAAAAATTTGCTAACAAAATGTGTATACATACATGCACATGCAATGCACGCTATACATCATACATGCACACATGCACGCATACATACATACATACATACTACATACATACAATCATACATACATACAATCATACATACATACTACTTATGTAAGCCAAATCATAAAGTAATATAATAAACAAGATATAATGCTGCGTGAACAATGATTCTCACCGAAAAATGGGTGGTAAACTGCGGTCATACTGGTATGCGGCTACAAAGAGCAAGGGAAGACGCAGGAACAACGTTAACGGAAGATCAATGCATCACTACAACATACTAGACTGTTGTGAATTAAATTCAATTAACAGAGCATACGTGATTGGAGTCAACCATGCCAGCGACCTCAAGGAATGGGAGTAAAGAATAACCCTTCTATAGGATAAAATGAGAAACTGACCTATCAAGGTCTGATAATACACACCAATGTCGGTGCATCGGTTTACTACATGCTATAGTAACAAAGCATAAAAGAATTACGTAATAAAAAAAAAATGACGACTGGGATATATATGCATAGATAGATAGATAAATAATTAATAAAACCATTAGACATGATTTATGTACCTCAACATGTGCAATGTACATCAGAGTGGACCCATTGCCCACGGCTTGGTAACACCTGGAGTCTAACTCGTCTTACCTACAACCTGGACTCCTTACGCACCACAAAAAAAAACAGGGGATACCAAGCTATGGGCAAAGGGACAACAGATTCCACAGAACACACGCTCGGGCTCTGTTGGCATTTACTAAAATAAAAATGTGTAAAATGGGTTAAATAAGAAAGTGAAGAAAAATTTTTGAAAAGTGCTCAAAAAGTGATTTTCACAAATTTCAGCAAGTTTTTTGGCCCGAAAACCACTAAAAATGCGTCAGTTTTTATCGTTCCTACATGTATCGATGTAGCTATTACTAGCAACAAGGTTAAATAGTTGGGAGGGTAGGGCTTCAACAAGAGGAAAAGTGGGGGTAAAAACACAACAAGAAAAAAAAATGGTTGTCCAAGCAAATGGTTGAAAACATTCAATCACATAATACAATGGGCTATTCTTATTGTTCTTCTCTTGCTCCCCCCCTTTGCCCTCCATCATTCTGTCCCTCCATGCGCTTCCCCTCTTTTCACCTCATATTCCCCACACCTCTGATCGCCCCGTCCTTCCTCCCTTTCTTCTCTTACCGTTACTAGTACCGTTCCCCCATCATACCCTCACTTTTTACGGTCTTATCTTTCTTTCCGAACTATCCTTGCGCTCTTCTGCTTTCCTGAGCTCTTACACCCACCTCATGCCTCATCACTTTTCTTTTTTTTACTTTCTCCTTTTCCCCCCCCCCTGGCCTCTTATCCAATCCCTTCTTCCCCACTTCACACCTCCCCGGCCCCCCCCCACTACCCCTCCTCCCTTCTCCCCCCTTCCCCCTCCCCTCCGCACCCCCCCCGTTAAAAGTCTGAAAATCTTTACGAGGGAGTAGAGACTAGCGGCGCTTAAGGAACTAAATTTGTTTTGGTTGAGCATAAAATGGAACCACTAAAGTGTTTGGCGTGGACTAGCGACATAGTAGCGTATCAATGTTCGCAGTACAATAAAAGGGAAGCGATGTAGCAGCTCCCAGGCGGTAGCCACCAAGGGGGTGTGATGCAACCCCCCAAAAATCAGGTCCGCTTGATGATGTTGCCCCCCCCCCCCCCCGCCCCCGAAAAACCATATCTCGTTTTGCGAGGCGATTGGTCGAAGAATGCGCAAAACTCGTGTAGCTTATTGCGCTTACATTGAGGTGTGCGTATCTCTGTCCCAAAAGTCAAGTAATTTTAATCTCATGTAATGTAAAACATGAAAAATAATTTTATATTATGTCATTTTCAGTATCATGTTCAGCCACCTGAAACATCGGCCATTTTCAACTTTGATCAGGCAAGCCTTTATCACAATTAACGCCCGTTGATTTTTTCTTATAAAAAAAACTTGTGGCATGGGAGAGCAGGACCCCTTATGACATTTTTCAATCTTTTAAATAATCTGATCCCATAAAGTGCATAAAAACATTGAAGTACTCGCCATTTTAGCACCAAATAGTGTACGTGTGTTGCTTTACGACGTTGCCAATAGCAGCCTCGCTCGATATTTAAGGAAAAGTAGGTTGGGTACGGTTTCATTGTAACAGATTGTTATACGAAAAATTACCTTAAAATAAATTTAAGTTAAATTTTAAAAATTATTCATTTATAAATTAGGCACGAATTGATTGTGTATAGATTTTTGTTATAATATGTTATGGACAAGCGTTCTTAAAGCCGGGTCAACCAGGGGTCAACCGATGGGTATCGGTATGACCAGGGGGTTGACACTTAGCGCCTGTAGTTTTTGCCTCCTTCACCCCTCAATATGGCTATGGAAAAATACGAAAATTCGTGCATACCAACGAAAATTAGGTCCTCCTGTAGTTATTAACCTCACGGTATAGAATTTTTGTTTGCGTGTTCACGTTTGTAACCATGATAGTATGAACTCGCATTGCACGACCGGCTATATATAGCGCCCTCGATCGCCCAAGGCCCACCGAGTTAAGGGGTCCTACACTGGTGTATGTTTCACAATGTTAATTTATTTTGTTTTTCAAAGTGCGCCTATTTCAGTTATTTCAAGGTCGAATTTTGGTATGTTTTAGTATCAAAATTTAGCTCCTCTAATGTTCTTTAGGTTTATTTAATCTATTTTTATGAATCAAGGTATATATTTGCTACACCCTTGGAAGTCTACAAATTCGGCTCCCCTTCAATTGAAATCCCTTGGAAATAGTTTAGTTCCCTACAATTTGTTTGTGTAAAAAAGACCTAATACCCAGTTATTCTATATATTCTAACAATTCAGAACCTTCACAGCTTTCATATAACAACATTTTACGTTTTAAGTCCAATAGTCAACAAGACTATCGCCTATCCCCGAGTTTTGCCTGGACTTTCAGTGCTGTGTCTCACCCCTTAAAATCTACCGAGTCGTTATAGCGCCCCCTGTAATCAGGCCCAGGGACCAATGTTCGTCCACAAGTGTAATCTTCCTTATTTTCATCTTCCTTGGATATGACCAGGGGATGGGTATGAATGAGAAGTTTACACTCAGTCAAGCACAGCCAGGATCCTAAATCATGAATAGCTGTCAAAGTGCTGTTTTTTGTCTAATAGTGACAATATCCAGCAATATTTCTACACTGGACCATTACATTACGAAATCTGTGCTGATTTGTATTTTCGCATAATAAATTACACCAAGTGGGCGACATTTTATAGTTTTTTTTCTGATGGTGCGTTCTGAATTCGGCAGGGTTGCGAAGAAATAGTGGGGCAGATTAAGGTCATACATAGTGTCATGCCGCTGCAGGATTGAAGGTAATTACATAGTGTCTTGCCGCTTACCCTTTGCCGCTCTGATGATAAATTTACGTCACTACGCAAACATGTCAGAATCGCTAGCGTAGAACCTTGGAATTATGATCTGTGGCGGCGCATTTCGCTATAGCCGATAGGCTTATCGTAGATAGAAACCGCAAAGGATCATGGGCCGAAAAAGGGGCAGAGCACCAACAAACTCGATGATCATCATTTGTTTCCGTGCACCGTCAATAAGGCATCACAGCAAACGAGTAGAACCAAAACTTTTTGAGGATTGTTTTCAATTATATTTAAGTTAATAGAATTAAATGTAATACCAGGTTGTTGTTTCCATGAATTATATAACAAAGTAATCTTTGTTTTAGGAAAGGTACGACAAATTATCCCTCAAAAATAACCAGATAATTCAACTTTCGGTAGCTGCATAAAGATCGTGCAGCCGCCACCAATGGAGGTTGACTACCTGAACCCAAATTCTCCCAGTTTACCTTAGTGAAACACAAGTTCATTCATTACCGTATAATGAAGCATCCGACTATTAATCCCCAGTATGATTAGCCATTTCACAATTTGATATTTAGTTTCATATGTAAATATTAGTTAGAAAGAGACCTTTTCGTGGAACGACGCATCTGAGATCACCGGACAGGAGGCAAACTTGCCAATCGAGTGCCGCTTGAATCACGGCACGGCCCACACATCGCGCCGCGCACACGGAGCTCACACGGAACCTCTGTTAGACTTCTATCAACCTACCTGGCATTTTACGACTGTAATTTCGATCATTCCACCATAATACAAATTTTTAAGTTTGGCCTACATCACAGTTTCGACCCCATTCTTTTACACGTTTGTTTTGCCAAGTTTCAACGTAGGTACAGTGACGCCTGGAATGTGACCATTTTACAGTTGCGTGCCCCTGGTCGCCGATGGAGTCGGCGCCGTAAATATTTGAGTGCGGTGGATCGATCGTCTTAAAACCTTATGTCGAAACCTACGAGCATGACAAATAATCTATGTAGGAAAAATATAAAAATTTCTGTTTACAATTTACAGTGTAAATTTACTGAAATATTTAACTAAAGGTGTGAAAGATACCAACGGACAGGAAGGGACAGGGGCTGTAGCTGAACTCTCACGCTCATATCAACTCAAAATAAATGTCCTATTATGCCCCCAAACAGGTGCTATTTATTGTAACGTGGAGTTTACAAAAAAAGATAAAGGTGTAATACATATAAATCATACAGCTTTTAGATATTTTTGATGAGTTTGGTGTAAATACCAGACTCCAAATTTGAAAGGTTTTTTGAGGTTCCCATCGCCAATAGGCAAGTACACGCTGTTTACAGTGACATCCGGGAATCCAGCTTTTGTTTGACCCTTTTTCGATCCCATCATGCTTTGCGGGTATGAGCGCCCTCTGTGATATTTTGTATCTACGATAAACCTTAGGCCTACTCGGATGTTGGGGAGGCCATTACAATTTTATCCCGATATATATCATGTATTCATTCTACCCCATTTTCATAAAACTTTCCCGTCATTCGACAAAATCTGACACCAAACAGGTGAGAGTTTAGAATTCGATTTTACAGTTATATGCCGAATTTGTGCAGATTCGATTTAGGGAACAGGTGAAATATGGCGTACTTTGGCAGCTCCAATTTCACTTTTCAGTCGGCAGTGGGCACATTGCACGAGATGGAAGCAGGGGAAATCCTTGGGGTGTTGCCTAATTGTAACATTACGCTAAAAGTGGAAATAAGGAAATACCTGTCTTAGATTTTTGTAGGCATGTTAGCTGGGGGGAGTCTGGGTTTAAATAGAAGGGTTCCAATTAGCAAAGAGGGTGTTATAATAGTTCAAAATTATTTTCATTAAATTTTTTTTTTAGTTAAGAAAGCTTTTTTCATTTTTACAGTATCATGTTAGAGTAATTTAAACAGATTAAATTACTTTCTTGTTTTTTCCTGCATTTCTGGTTTTGATGATGATGATGGCGATGGTCATGATGATGATAATGGCGAGTCAGGGTTCGCGCTGGGTTGCGTTTCTGCGCGATATGCGAATTTTTGTTTTATTTGCGACCAGAAAAGTAGGGCGTTTGGTAAACTAACATTGTGCCTAAGGGGTTTCTTGCCGCGCATAAAACTATCCGCCGACCCAACTACTTTTTTTCAAGTTATTCTGCAAGTGACAGTCTGTTTTCGTGGAAGTCATCCTTGTAAAATAATACATGCATAGGGTAAATAAACAAAAGCAGCTCTAAATTTTAAGCCCGCTGTGTTTTCGCCAGCGGAGATAGATCTAGAGGTTGGAAACACAGCCGGCAGTGCAGTGGAGACCTTGTTTTCACAGACTGAGTGTTCATTTCTTTGGCAGATTAATGAACTACCACTTGCTAAACCCGAGAAGCTGTTATACTTAATTAAGTGTTAAGAATTTTAAACAACCATTGAAATCTTCCGAGTACTCAGCGCGTAGTCTGTTGTTTTTCATTTGGATGGAGAAACATTGCTTTGATCGCTCGGTGAGTTGAACACGACACAATAATAACCGAGATACTAGTAAGCAGTTATAACTTAACCAACGTCAGATATTCATCCGTCGTATTTTTATCGTATAATTTTTAAATATTCGCCATCATCCGAACGTAATCTTTAACATTGTAGGCTAAACTTATCGCCTGTTTTAAGAACTTTTGAGGGTTTTGGTTTTCAAACGTGCACTGGAAATCCACGGCGTACTTATCAAGCCGCATTGCTAAAATGGTCGAAGTGCATCACACTGTACATCACGGCAAAGGTGTAGCGGCTGGCAGCACATGGACTAGTGGTTCAAGAAAATGCAGCAGCTGAGTGTGTCCCTATTATATCCACTCGAGCGTAATCTCACGGGGGCGTTTACCGTATATCCAATCAAAAAGAGAAGTTACACAAACCTCAACGTTGCCAGCAGCTGCCATTTGCTGTTAGGGTGTGTCCTATCAAGCGCATGCACATCGCCAGGACTTTACTTGCACGTCATAACTACAAAATTAATCGACTGATGGCCTTAACATGTGATTTTTTTTTTTCCGGCGGCGCAGGCGAGTTAATGAGTACATAAAATCAAATATTTTTATTGTTATTGGGTGTAGGCTATTTATCGAGGAACCTGTCATTCAGGTCTTGCCTTTTATCTTTTGATGCTATCGAATTATGAATAGTAATGAATAGGAATATGTGAAATGAATAAACTGAAGGTACCTGGGGAGCAAGGACACATTTGGGAGAATCCTCATCTATCTGTCCACCCCTATATTCCCCCACCACAACCCCTGCTATCTGCTTGCCTGATTAGTACAATGGTATTTCCCTGTAATACAAACAGGTATCAATTTTCCCGTCTTATGACAAAACTATAGCCTCAAAACTTAATGTGCATCTGGCAATTCAACTGGCAACCTCATATTGTCCATCACTGTCTGACTGTCCAGGCAGTTAAGGTGGCAACCATAGAGTTACATAACTAAACTATTTAGCTCTATGGATGGCAACAGGGTAATTGGTAGAACCTTCCTTCATTGTCTTGCTGAATTTGAGAACCGGCAACCAAAGCAATGTGGCGAGGCATTGGGACTCGGCTCTCACTGTGGGACAAATACCATTTTGGTAAGCCACTAAAAAATCTTTTTTGTGGTAATTCGTGACATATATCTTAATCTCATATGTCTTTCATTTTGAAACATACTCTTTCATTAAGTTGATTTAAATCATCTATTGAAAAAGATTTGTAAAAAAATTTCATTTCCTTGACTAGCGGTGACCCAAGGGGCAAAGCGTCAAGCCGATAAATCAATCTCTCTGTCGCACGGCGCCTGCCGCTGTCCCAAAGCGGCAATGCATTGAGTTGACTTTTTAGAGCGGGCCGCTCGATACGTAGTCAAACTGTCAAGCGTAGCGCAGTTGACTATTAATAGCTCCAATCCGCAAGCGGTTTGTCATCAAGCGGCTTTGCCGCTGAGCGGCAAGCGGAATGAGTGACATATTGGAATTACCTTGAGCTAATATAGTAAAGCGGCGCTATCGCTTTGACTACGTTCTATCGAGCGGCCATCGCTCTTAAAGTTGAAACTCAAGTCCATTTGAAATGCTTGATAACTAACAAAATATGAACAATGTATAGGCAAAAGGGCTTAAAATCACTTCTTATTTGATGTACATGTAGGTTAACTATTTGAGTAGAGTTTCAGCACTGTCATAGAGAAAGTTGGGAAAACATTCAACATTCGGGAATAACATTTGAAGCAAGTAATTAATATCAGAAAATCTTTAAAAAATGCGACCATTAGGGTAACATTGGTGTTCCATTGAAATGAGTGGTACAATTCCGTCAAAAATGTCCTCTCCATCTTTAGGTCATATAGGCTAAACTAATCAATTGCGGGATTATATGGTGATATTTTCTTTAAAAACTTTAGTTTATGTTCTATACATTGTAGTAAAAACCTGGTTGCTACCCATTAAGTTTTCTGTATCACATGATCAAAGTTAGAAAGTCAGGTTCAGTCAAAATAGTCATTTCACGAACAAACATGAAATTGACTAACATAAAAAATTTTCTTGAAAAACCGGTCACATCTCCAGATTTTGGAAATATACGGTTTTTGAATTATCATATAACAAAAATATTTACTGAAAAAAATAATCAAGCACTTTATTTTTTCACCCCAAATAAAATATAGAAATAATGAAGTGTTCTGTCAAATCTTGTCCTCTCCTCTGAAAAAATGTACATTTCGTTCAATCATAAAAATTGTTCACACCAGGACCGTGACGCCAACTCAACTTTTTGGAATTTACTTCCCCAACTTGCCTACAATATAAAAACATCAATTTTGAAAAGAATCATGAGACTTCATTTTTCACCCCAATGAGAAGCCGAGGTACCCTGATTGTAACCAACCCTTAATGGCTAAAAAAAAAATAAAACAAAAAAAAAATCCGACCGACTGACCATTCTGCCACACCATCTGGACAATTCAAGCAATTATATATTTTATTACTTTTGGCCATGAATACCGAGTAAAGTTCATTACATAGTGTCATGCCGCTTACCGCCTTAGCAGCTCTGATGATGAAATTTATCGTCACTAACTCAATCATGTCGAATCGCTTAGCGGTGACCCAATTTGGACAAAGCGTCAAGCCTTAATCGCTCTCCCTACCGCGCGGCGCCTGGGGCCGCTTTTTTTCCCCAAGGGGGGGCAGTGGCAAATCGCATGAGTTGACTTGTAATTCAACTTTAGGCGATGCCGCTCGATGACGTAGTTCAAGCGATTGGGCCGCTTGACTAATTAAGCTCAAGGTCATTACATAGTGTACTCATTGCCGCTGCTTGCCCCCCCCCCGCTGCCAAGCGCAAGCCGCTTGATGTACACCGCTTGCAGGATTGAGCTATTATAGTCAAGCGCGCTATCGCTTTGGGGTACAGGTGTTGAACTACGTAACGAGCGAAACACGCTCTAAAGTCAACTCATGCAATTTGGCCACTTTGTGAAAAGCGGCCAAGCCCGAGCGGCAGGGAGTTCGATTTATCGGCTTGACGCGTTGCCGCTTGGGTCACCGCTAGCGATTCTGACATGATTGCGGAGTGACGTAAATTTCATCTCAGAGCGGTAAATACGGTAAGCGGCATGGACATGCTATGTAATGACCTTTACTCGGTATTCATGGCCAAACGTAATAAATATAGTCAATTGCTTGATTGTCCAGATGGCTGTGGCAGAATGGGTAGTCGGGTCGGATTTTTTTTTTTAAGTGTTTTATTTTTTTTTTTTAGCCATAAGGGTTGTTTTAACAATCCGGGTACCTCGTCTGTCTCATTTGGGGTGAAAAATGAAGTCTCATGATCTTTTCAATATTGATGTTTTTTATAATGGTAGGCAGTTGGGAAGTATAATTCCAAAATTTTAGGCGTCACGTCTTTGTGAACAAATTTTTATGATTGACGACATGTTACATTTTTCAGAGAGGACAAGATTTTGACAAACACTTCATTCATTTCTTTTCTATATTTTATTGTGGTGTGAAAAAATAAAGTGCTTTGATTATTTTCATTATAATTTTTGTTATATAGATAATTCAAACAATATTTCCAAATCTGTAATTGAGGTTTTCAAGAACAATTTTTTATGGTTAGTCAATATTATCATGTTTTCGGAAAGGGACAGATTTTGACTGAACAACTGACTTCTAACTTTTGATCATGTGATACAGGGAAACTTAAAGGGTAGCCACCAAGTGTTTAGTACAAATGTCTTAGAACATAAACTAAAGTTTTAAAGAAAATATCACAAAATAATAATCCATCAATTTAAGTTTAAGCTTTAATTGCCTAAATATGGAGAGGACATTTTTTGACTGGAATTTACCACTAAATTGTCAAATGGACACCAAATGTGACCAATGGTCGCAATTTTTTTTAAAGATTGCTGGATCTTAATTATCTTTCTTCAAAATGTTATTCCTGAATGTTGAAATGTTTTCCCAAATGTTTCTCTATGACAGTGCTGAAACCTCAAATATTCACCACATGTCCAATCAAATAGACCGTGATTTTCAGCAATTTCCCTACCTTTTTTCATATTTTTAGTTCTCAAGCTTCAACATGTTTTCTTTGCAGTTGTAGTAGTGCTATTGGTGGTCTTTAAGTTGGCAGAGTACCATTTATAAAAAGTATAGACGTTGTTTTTTATGGGTTCACATTGTAGTGTTCACCAAGAGGTACCCCTGATTGATAAAACAACCCATAAACTAATATGATATTGCATACATTAAAGGTGCTTGTTACCGATTTGGTTTTGTGTTCTCTACTTGATAGGATAGCCTGGCACGTCTCTACAACCCATCAGTACCGAGGGAAACAACTTGCGTTTTTGATGGGAGAGGCATGATGCATGTTGTGCCAAGGCCTATTCAAATACTGTGCTAATATTGATGGTTTAACACTAAACGGTGGTTTTTTTGGTTTATATCTTTGGGAATGAAATGGATTTGGGGTCTCAATTTCAGGACGACAATGAGAAAAATTACGGCCTTTTCATCTGATATCAAAATCGATACTACTCCGGGGTAAATCAGGGGGGTCCCAAAGACGATCGAAACAACACCTTTAATAAGATTTAGTTTAGCCCGAGGGCGATGTTGCTCTGGCTTTTTTCGCTACGATAGCCCTAGCTCGACACGTCATAGCCCGGGCAAAGACCAGGGCTACGAACTTAAGTACATATGAGAATCGCGGGGTTTTTTTTTCCGACGCAAAAACCTGTCGGGGAAAAAAATTTAAATACTTCACTTATTTGTTAGTTTTTTTTTTTACTATTTTTTTTTTACTTACCGACCTCCTTTGGTACTTCCGATTCCCTGGGACAGCCTGGGTAATTAGTAATCACGAATATATATTATTAGGACAAAAATAAAGTCAATACTTAGGTATTAATGAAACAGTTTTCTAGCAAGTTTTTTTCGATGTAGAAATTGTAATAAGGCAAATGTTTAGTAACGGCATTAGCCTTCAATTTTCATTTTGCGCCAGTTTAGGCCTATTGACGCCAAACATCCTCGTTTAAGTAAACTGACATAAACTGCACATACCGTTTCACAAATAAGAATCCGTGACATTAGGTATGGATTTGTAAGATCAAGGTGAGTAAATGCCAGTTTTAAAAGTGTGTGATGGACCCCGTAATAGTTATACGTAATGGCTCTTACCAAGTACAAAAAAAAAAAAACACACGACCACAACCCAATATGGAGTGGTCTAGTCAGAGCAACCCTTCGGAATACGATAGCCCCAACTCTCTCCTCTACATAAAGCCAGAGCAGAGCGGCAGTTCATTCATAAAACGGGATCCACGGGTCCACCATCACGTTTCAGTTCACGGTTTATGAAAAAATTATACGGTATTCGCATCTAAAAAGCTGAATTGCTACACATATGTACATTGTATAAAACTACCGTTATATCTTATATTATAAAATTCATGCTTTTATCTTTTGACTAAATAACACATCCAAAACCTCTAAAACACATCTTCATTAAAATTCCTCCACACAACATGCGCACACACCCACCCACCATCCAACCCCACACACACACACCCACCCACATCCATACCCAAACTACCAACACCCACACCTACCCCCCCCCACACACACACCCTCATCCATGGACACACACACACAACTACCACTAAACCCTTGACACTACCACACAACAACCAGCCCACATAGCAAGCAACCACACAAAAAGCAACGGCACATAAAAAAAATTAATTCAATCAATAACAATATTACATCATTCATTAATTTACAGAAAACAGATGAAGGTGCCTGAGCAAAGCACTTATTTTTGTGATTGGTACCGATTCCATAATTTTAACTCATATATGTATTGCACCTGGGCATATCTGTCGGTGCGTGCTTCTAGGTCACTGATAGCTCATGGGAATTTCGTAGGGACATTGGGTCTCTCTCCCTCTGATTTTTGGGGAACCAATGTCTAAATTCTTTAGATTCCATGTGCTTTGCAAAGTCTAATCAAATCGTTTCACGGCGTTCTTTTCAAATCAAGAGATATTACAAATTCTGAGCGCATCTTGGTAAGATGTATAATTGCGGCCAATGATGATTCTACACACCCTCTTCTGAATACGCTCTAAGACAAGATGTTTTGATTTTGTGTAAGACCTGAATGCCACACTGGAACGGCGTATTCCAGAAGGGGGCGGATTATAAAAACCAAATAGACGTGATGAGAATCTTCGAGTGGTAAACCAAAACGTTCAGGAACTGGCATGAAGAGTTACCACTGAATGCTTACTGAGTCACTAAGGTGAACGTTCCCACTTGAGATTCTTCGCGATTTTAAAACTTCCTAGATCTGAAGCCAACCATTATGTGGCACCAAAGTCAAGAATTTTGGTATATATTAAAATCCGTCCTCTATGACACGAACTAAGTGCAATATGAAAAACTTACAAGCTCGAGAAAAAAAAACAAAAAGTGCACAGCTTCTGCTTACATCCGTGCAAATGTGACCTAAAGGGCAAAAAATGACCGAAAATTTGAACAAATTAATTGATAAACATCAGTGTATCACACTTCCGGTTGTATATACATAAATTTATTGGGAATCAGCGAAAATAAGCGTGCTCGTGCCCATTCTAAAAGAAATAACCGGGAACAATCCAGGTAAAACTTGCCATGTTTTAAATTGGGCTTTTTAACGGTTAAGAAATCACCGTTTCAAAATCATCAGATTTTAACCATTATGAATGGAAAATCAGTCAAGGAAACAAGTGCCGATATATCTAATTTAGGACTACCTCACATGTCAAAGCTTTTCAATAAGTGTGGTTTTTTGGTACTGATTCTGGATTTGCTTATTCGCATCGGATCCGCTGCGCACCCATCCCAGTTTTTCAATACACTTCCACGTAACATTGTAGGGAGGTAGGTACGGACGACGTGCAAAGCTATAAACAAGCTAATTAAGACAGGTATAATAATTAAAGACTGACTCAGAGATTTAGAAATATAATTTTTTGTGTATTTATTAAAATACAGGTCACGACAGGTCAGTATAACCCTCCTTTGCTGTTTCTGCCTTAAATCAATTGTATAATCACTAGATTCTTCAGAAGAAACGCTGACCCAAGACCCAATGGGGTGTTCACAGTTTAGGGTTAGAGGTCATGCAGGGGTCAGTACAGGTAAATGCTCTAACCCTCCGTTTTACGGTTTCTACCACAAATCAATTGCAATTTAACTCCAATATGAATTGTCAAGATAACCCGATCTCACGATCAACCTTATACATAGAAGGGACACATTTCATGAAAAGGGACACATGCATTTTCCTGATAACAAGTATGCTATTCAACAAAACAAGGTAAACACACAACACTATGATTGGAAAATGAGAGACGACAATCGGTGTGGGGTAGGTTAAAGGCTGACTCCGAGATTTTGTGACGAGGGCTAGGCTGCATCAAATGCCACTCATGTCAATCAATTTTCTGTCCCTAGTCTTAAAGTGTTGTAATTGTCAAAAAAAAATAATAACCTCCACCCAAATTAAATTCATCGGATGTCGGCAGGGGAGCCTCGTGAGCTTTAAAGTTGTTGTACACAAAGTCAATAGGCTGTTTGTTGTTTTTTGACAAAACACAACCATGAGATTTCAATCTGGCTAACTCCATGCAAAATGTTGTATCTGCATGAAATTTAAAAGTTTTGCTTGATGCTTCCAAATTATTGCTTCCTGTAAAGTAGACTAACTAAGCAGTCAGAAACAGCTGCTTTTGCTTGTTGTGTTCTATAATTTGATTTATTTTTATGACATTTTGAAGTTTAGGGAACTAGAACCAGCGTGAGAAGCCCAAATCTGCAGTAAAATTTGATCCATGTGTAGAGGACACCAATCACCAACAAAGATAGTATTTGATGATTTATATGCTAGGCCTGTGTTACGTACAATCAGGTTAATTTAAACCCAGCTGTAATATTATTAATGGATACTGTACTTGTCAAGTATGGGTTTTGAAATGTCCCTTCAGTCACGCAAAAACATCAAAAAGTTGTTACTTCTATATTACCCTAACCCGGACCGGTTCGTTTTGCCGCGACGCCCAAATGCAACGCAAGGCAATCTAATTTTTATTTTTAAGGGCCCCAAATGCAACGAGAGCCCAAGTTTGCGTTTCATTGCATCCTCGGCCGTTTTTCCCGCACGGAATAAGTAGCGTAAATCAATACGGCCAGATGCAAGAAAACATCGCTCATTTTCCCGGAAGACGGCCCAGATGCAACGAAAAACATCGCGTCATTTTTTTCCGAAGTACGGCCAGATGCAACGAAAAACATCGCGCCATTTACCGGAAAGACGCCCAGATGCAACGAGAAAAACATCGCGTGCGAATGCAATAAAAACTGGGTAAATAAATAAATAATTGGATGCATACTGCACACCTGATCTGCATGAAATTTTTTAGCTTATAGTTCGCCAGTCTTGAGGGCGCTATTACGCTACATCATAGTCGTGCGTGGCGCTATTATGCTACGTCATGCTCCGGTTACGTCATGAAATACGGTTATGCAAATTAAAAAATGCTTATCGAAAATGGTGGCCGACTATTCACCATCGAAATCGAAATTTCTATGGGCATTTGTACAAGGTGTCACCCGCCTGATGGAAAAGCATTGCGCCTTTGCGGGAAAACCCTCTGAAATGCAGTGAAAAGAATCGCATCATTTCTTGTGAATGACGGCCCAAATGCAACGCGGAACATCGCGTCATTTTCCGGAAAGACGGCCCAATGCAACGAGGAACATCGCGTCATTTTCCGTAAAGGAAGGCCAGATGCAATGAGGGCCAATGAGAGTCATTTGCGCACCAAAAATAGTTGTTGACGGCCGAGATGACCAACGAGAAAACATTTTCCGAACGGTACAACGTTTTCGTTGTGTCGCATTGCATCTCGGCCGCGGTTAGGGTTAACAGGGCTTCTTCTCATCCAAGTTTTCAATCTATCTTCTAATCCAACTGGTTTTATTATAAAAACCAAATAAAAACATCACTGATCTTCGTTAAGAAAGTACATGGATTCCATCTCAAAATATGTCCCGTCAGTTACGTTTTGGCCCTCTGTCCCTTCAGTCACTTGTGCAATATGTTCCCTTATCTTTTGGCATGAATGATTAAAAGAAAGTATTTCCCCTGTTTGAACAAAGAAATAATCGTCTTCAAGAGAATAATAACTTTGATACCATTTGATGAAAAATAACAAAAATTACAAATATGTGCCTCCGCCTATAATTTTGATTTTTTTTTTTTTTTTTTTTTTTTTTTTTTTTTTTTTTGGCATTTATCATGAATTCAAATGGGGGAAAATTTTCAAGTTAGAACTTCTTTGTTTTTTACTTCAGATTCAGATTCTGCTCGAAATTCTGACCAAGAAAAGTTATTTAATGCTCATTTTGACAAATAAATTTCCACTGGCAGTCAAATCATGGTTAAAATCTTGAATTTGATCAAATTTTATGGATACTGAGTATGGGCATATTTGAAGGTTGAAATTGCTTCACATGGACATCTCAAATTATGGTTAATGCCCCATATCGATTATTTTTAGATATACTTAGTTGTAGTTTTTGTGGCCAAATAAACCCCACAAAGATATTAGAACAACCCAGCATTGTTGTAAAGAACAATGTAGAAAATGTTCCAAAGGACGTCAGTCACGTCCCGTCAGTCACAATTTTGATAGCCCCAGTTTGGAATCCTCAGGTTTTATCTATTGATCATATGTTTACTAATTGTACCCTGCCGACGAAGTTCGGGAGGGGACTATAAAATGGGCTCCGTCCGTGTGTCCGTATGTATTCCGTATGTCTGTATGTCCGTATGTCTGTAGTCCATTACAAAAATGTTAACCCTGGAACATTTGGGCATATCTGTTTTTCGGGAGGAGCTAGAGTAGCCAAAATATGGTATATTGTAAGAGGGGAAACTCCCCTACTAACCATGTCATCCACCCCCCCGGGTCCTCCGGGTCGTAAGGGGGCGGGGAAAAAAGGTCAATACGCAACAGAAAATGGCAAATTTGGCCATATTGTGTACGATTATCTGAGGCCATAAGGGCTACGATGATGTAACTTGGTGGAAAGAAGCGGGTGATGAGTTCTCGACCCCGATTAGATTTTGGCGCATAAAATATGCTAATTAAGATCTAATTGCATAATTTAAGAAAATTTTCCCGCAAGGCTTGTATACAAGTTATCTGGAGTTCGGTAAGGCGTATAATGATGTACTTGGTGGAAGGAAGCGGGTTGAAGAGTTCTCGACCTGATGGATTTGGGCGTATTCGGGCCAAAATTATGTATGCAAATGAGCTAATTAATATGCAAAAATCGGCATAATCGCTATATTTTGAAACAGTGCATCAGATACGCAAAAATTCCTTCACTGTATGAATGCAATCATGGGGCGCATCTTCTGTGCCATTTGAAAGTGTGTGATATATGCGGCTCAGGTATGCAAATTAGCTAATTAAAATGCAAATTACGACGCTAAAACGGTACATCGCATATACAAAATTCCGGCGCTGTGTTGAAAGACCACTCGGCCAAAATATTTCTGTGAATCGTAATTGGGTCAAAGTGCTTGGGGCCAATTAAAGGGCCATTTCTTGATGCAATTGATCTAATAAATATGCAAACGGCTGTATCGATGAAAGGTTAATTGGATATGCCAAGAGGGTGGGGTAGGGGAGGGGGAGGGAAGGGGTGGGGTGTCTCAGGGCAGGGTAGGTCTAAGGTGTATCGGGAGGGGGAGTGGTGGAGTGGCTCGGGGAGGGGAGGCTGGCGGGTCAGGGAGGGGGACAGGTGGGATGTCGAGAGGGGGACGGGTGGATGTGGGAGGGGGACGGGTGGGGTGTTGGGGAGGGGGACAGGTGGGGTTCATATTGTAGAAATACATTGTAGTTGCATTTATCGCATGTTAGTGATCGCAACATTCGGCGGGGACATATTTTACGCATCGCGTAAAATCGAGTTCGCCTTGTTGTCTATGTATCAATGATAATTTTGACAACAATTTGCAATAAATCTCATATGAAAACAGATAGGCTTTTACAAGAATCTACATTTTCAAAAAAGTGATGGTCTTTTTGTCCCGTCAGTCACGCTCATTTCAAAGTGTAACTATACAGGCATTAAAACATTTGGTTTCAATCTGTGTTTTTTTAATGAAATATGACTGTTCTCTGTGCTTTGGAGTATACATTTGTGGCTGTGCAATGCCAGATTTTTTTCTGTAGGCTTTGAAAAATAAAAAGATGCTTAAAACTGTCCCGTCAGTCACATGGAGTTAGCCATCTGTGATTTGGCCAGCAAGGTATTGTTATTCGAGTGTCGGCAAGGGGGGCCTCCGCAGGCTTAAAGTTTTGTACACAGAGTCAATAGGACGTTTTGTTGTTTTTTGACAAAACACAAAAATTCTGATGCGTACTGTGATGTGTGCATACATGGGCATGTGGTGTGTGCATACATGTGCATGTGTAGTAAATATAATGTATAAGAATTGACGATTTAACAAATCTATTTTCAAAATTGCCAAATTTTTTACCCAGATGTGCAGTGGGTTTTTTTGGCTGTGTGGTGAGTAGCGGTGGTTTGGGGTTAGAGCGTATAGGTGCGCCTGGCTACAGAGCGCGTAGCTCTGTAGCCATGGCGCCTATGTTCAAGGGTATTACGTTTGGTAGGCATCATTTTGCAGCAAAGTTTGAGAAGTGGTGAGTTATATTCCACAACGATAATCTGTATTTATCATTTTTATTTTTATCATTTTTAAAATTCGCTGTTGCTGTTAGGTTGGCATGTCCTACCCCCTGCCACTATCGAAGACTGCAAATTAATCTCGACAAAAGCTTTTATATAAGTCACGCCGTAAAGGGCCGATATATTCAAAATCACAAAGTGTTGCGGTGTAGGATATAAAAATCATTATGAGCCGGATATTCCAGAACGCTCCAGGGTCGAATTCATAACAAATTCGGGAATGTTAAATTAAGGCCCATAACCATTACTATAAGGCCAAAATGGCAATTGAGCGTTGTTCCAAAAACACACCATTAATGTCAAAACAGTGCAAAATTTACCCCTTATCCCAAAACGACGTCCGATGGCGAAAATGCGATCCTGTTTCCACATGTTTATTAAAGCAGATGCGTAGCGCGTATACATATGAGTGGTTCCCCTGGGCCAAAAATAATACTGTCAAACAATGCAGTGACGTCACCACTTCTTAAAATTTTCCAAAAATTGGCCCGCATCATAATAAGAGTCCAATTCAAGATTCAACTTGTAGAAATTCATACTTAAAATCTAATCTCATGTATGACAGGGTATTTGAATAATTGACCGCCCCGTGATCTTGCGATTTGAGACAAAAGTAAAGGCCAATTCCTGGCTTCTAAGACGAAAATGTGAAGACGTCTACCGGATTTTGTTTTTTGCTCGCTGTCGGCGTATTGGCGCATAGGCGGCGGGCTGTTTGTTAGCGTCCAGTCATAAAAATCTATGATGTGCAATTATCTATTGTAAGTAATATAAAGGTGTGTGGTAAGAATGTTGGCTTGTCTTTGAATGAATCACTTTATAGATACTGTATTACTTGATGCTCTGCTTGTTATTATTTTTTGCCTTCTGAAGGAAAAAACACCCAGCCGGTTACTACGGGCAATCGATTTCAGCGATCTCCTGAGGGGTAGATGCCCAGCCGGCACTGATCAGCAGTAGATCTTCTGAGGGATAAATGCCCAGCCGGCAATAATTGGCAGTGACCTTTTTTTTCAATAAATTGCCCAGCGGTAAATAATCAACAACATCAAAAATGTGATTGCCCATAAGTTCCACTCGGACAGATTAGGGTTAATAAACCTACTCATGTTTGCTGATCAGAAATAGATAAAATCTATTAGTTGATGTATTTTTATTTTTTGTTTAACATTCGTGATAGCTTTAATTTAAAATATTCCTCAAACACAAAACTTTCTCTTCATCCGTAACATGCCATTACTATACTAATCATGCTGTACAGCTGCGATATTTTGAAATTGAAAACCCATTTTGTTTACTTGCTAGGCCTTCATGGGAAAAAGAATGAAATGGAGACTTTAAAAGATTGGAAGACTGCCATGGCATCTGGGGTCAAGATTGAGATTTGGCTTGGTTTAGCAACAAGGTGGTCCTCAGCATCAGCCGCAGTCAACAGTACCAGAGGAAAGTGGATATCGAGTAGAGAAACCATTATGTGCGAAGTGAAGAAACATTTTAATCCTCAAATATTGACTGTTTGTGTTATGTTGTACAAGTTGTGATAAGTACAGTTTGATATGGGGCAAATGAAGTTTCTAAACTATGACAAAAATAGCTGTTTAGCTATTACAATTTGGAAGCTTTAGATAGTGCTTTTATCTTCCGCGAGTCGGTGACGTCGAGTAATTCAATAGTCGCAGCATAAATTGTGAGCGCGGATTCAAGGCGCTGATATACGCACAAGCGCATATAAAGCCGGGGTTGCGCAAAAATATACAAGCAAAAAAATGCCTCTAAACACTTTTGACATCACTGAATCAAGGAAGGTAAATGGAAGTCTATTAGCGGTTTACAGAGATGAAATTCTGGAAATTTCAGATTTCCCGATTTTTGGCCATAAAATAAGAGAAAAATTCTGGAAATGTAAACAAAAAAAAAAACCTTTTTTTTCCCAATTTCTGAGATCAAAGTGTTAATGATAAAGGTTGGAATGTAAAACTGCATCAAAAAATCCATGTTTAAGTAGCAATATACGTTCTCCGGAAGGCTCTCCAGATGCTTACACTAAAATTGGGCCCCTTCCTGTCGGTTTCAAATTTTGGATTTTCAGGAAACGGGGATGACTACTCCGTTACATCTCTGTGTGTAGTGTGTAGCAAAAATACAAAATTACAATTTCTTCCAGAGTAGATCAAATATGCATGTAAGCTCGTACTCGCATACTATACTTTAAGGCCAGTGGTTCGGATGATATGAAATCTCAACTTTACTAGTCCGGGGTGATAAGGTGGATAACCAAATGCCCCTTTTAAACACAACTTTTGCAGAAATATGATAGTTAACCTGTACATAATATCAGGCACAATTATACGACACTAAGACATAGGAGCAGTGGCTCAGATGGCCAAACAACTATCTCAACTTGTTCAGTAACTTTCAGTAAATTCGGGGAAGAGGCTCTGGATTTCCTACCCTTTAGAATCTGCCTCAAAAGTAAAGGTAAAATGATTTAAGGTAGTGAATTATGGAAGATATATACAGTAAACATACTGAACAGAAGGATTTTTATGGTTAACCAATCAATTTGCCCATGTCAGTCGGGAAGGGGCTTTTGGGTGCTGAACCTTGGCTCGAACACTCCAACTTTTGCCAAGAAGAAGTAAATTGAGCTATTTTTGGTCTGAATTAGTGCTCAGTCCCCCAGGTTGCACTTCTCAGCCCAGATGTGGCGTTTATGGCAGTTGCCCTTGCCGTCTTTTGATTGTTAAAAAACCTATGTCCCAAAAGCGACAGACGGAAAATCTAACATGGATCTCTCACATCATTCATTGCTTATTAACAGGAGAGGAATCCAGCGAAGCAGGGTGGACATACAGCCATTGAATCTCACTGTCAATACTTCAAGTGGCCAGCAGCTTAGAGTTCCAGTGGTCAAGTCCACCCTGTGTCAACTATTTGTCCTAATAGCAGAGCATCAGGTGACAGCAACCAATCTTCATCCCATCATATATGGTTATTAGTACACCCCAGCATACCAGTGTGAGACAGCTGTTTGGGCCATGGTAAGGAGATTGGTCCATTAAGATACAGTGGCATTTATTACTTTTGTGTTTTATAGCCAACATTTGGAAAGTCTTGCCAAAAATACCCTAGATCTATGATCTTTGGGGAAACTTGTTTCGGCAAAGCAAAAAAATTTTGGAAAAGTCCTACCAAAAAAAGTGCCAGCATCCATCCCCTTTTGTGAAAAAAGTTAGAAGCGAAACTAATGATAATTTTACTGGCTTAAATGTAGTTGTAATGTTTTAGTGACGGTATTTATGCCTTAGATAATTCGTTTTTCGTTTTATGTTTGCCAGATTCATCTGAAACAAACCTGTTTGAAATTCTTTGTTTGTCAGCTTTATTTGGACATAACACAGGTGCATAACCAACAAGACAAACCAATAACAGACACAAATCCAACAAAGACTGAACATGTCAAGGATTAGGCTATCAAGGTGAGCTGGAAGCGAAGACAAAGAAAATAAACAATTAAAGAGGAATGTAAAGTGATCAGCAAAAAGTGGTTACCACCACCCTGGGCAGGTTTAGGGCTATAAGGGGTGCTTGAAGTGAGACAAAGAAATAAACAATATATATAAAGAGGAATGTGAGTGAATCAGCAAAAGTGGTACCACACCTGGGCAAGGATTAGGCTATCAAGGTGGCTTGACTGAAGTGAAGACAAAGAAATAAACAATAGAGAATGTGCGTGACTCAGCAAACCGTGGTACCACACCTGGGTGCTGTCATTGGATGGTTACAGTTTCTTGGCTGTTTTGACTCTAGGTCCATCAGGAGCCATTCAAGTCTCTGCTATGCTAACTTTCCATGACTGGAGTGCATAAGGAACAAACCTTTGCAATAGTTGCAGCTCCACATCATCGATCAAACTCCAAAGAGAATGTAATTCGCTGATGTAGTGCACGTTAGTATCCATTGGTTGCTGGCTCAAGCCTTGGCTCATGCACCTGTTCCGAATTATGATTTGCCATAGGATTTGTGTTGTGATCAAGGTGATCAGTGGCTCGAACCAAAGTTAGCGTGAGCCAGTTGACCTGGCAATGATCTTATTCTATCGTGCTCTACATCAGCGAATAAAGGAATTGGTAGATCTAGATTGGCCCATGTAGAGGCCTGGTGAGCAAAACTGAAGCAGAATTTGCAGTAAATTTAAAGGTCCATCAATAGAAACTTAAAATAAAACCTTTTAGTTATTGAGGGTCATTTTCAGAACTGCCAGTGATGAGGACACTATACTTTGTTCATCACCTAATAGGCAAAAAATTATTTGACTTTTGTTTATCCGCACGTGAAAGTAATTTTGATTTACATGCACACCTCCTATGACAAGCGTGTGATGCTTGTACATCACGCCCACATCTGCTGCAGTAGTGTTGCTTGCAGTTGTACCCACACAATATTATATATCAATTCGTGGTATGAAGAGTCTTGCCCATTTGCCGTCGAACAAAGTATACCTCTAAGCAAATACATGGTCATGTTCAAGTACAAATTTGCTGTGAGCTGGAATTGCTGAAAAAATGGGAAAGAAAATGGGACAGTTCTATTCTCTGATATGAGCTTATTTGTTAACAAATGTGTAATTGGAATTAATGACAAAAGGCCATGGCTCAAGGTTCATAAGTTTCAAGTTAGCCATTTCAGATGTTAATTAATGAGGTAATTGCTAGTTTTGTTGAAGTGACTTGGTAGGGATGCATTCAGTGAAGCTGTGCTAACTCACATATTTCAAAGAATACTTCATTCTAGCTTTTTCCAGTCCGGTGCATTTATTTGGGAGGTGTGGTTGATCTCAAGATTATTGAACCAAGAAGATAAAAAATGGGATGTAAACAAAGAGCTGTAAACGAGCAAACTGTGTTTAGCTGGAAAAATGATAAGAGGAGTTAACCTATTAGGCAACGAGAAAAAAAAACATATTTCATAGCAAAAATACTTCATCATAAAATTTGATCCTTATTCGACCACAATGTCAGGATTTACTATTTTTGGAAGCAAATCAACTATAATTTTTTGTGTGTCATTGAAAGGAGACTTAAGGGACCTATAAGATCCCTTGAAAGTTGCCTTAAAATCCTGGAATGTTAAGGGATTCACTTACTTACCAAATTAAGCATAACCCTTCAAATTTCCCATATTTAAAGGGACACATTGGCATATAAAAATATTCAGACATATTGAAATGGACCCTTACTGAAATCACTTCCACAAATTTGAAAATAATTAGGGTGTTTACATTTTGTAAAAAGAGTAAACACCACAGGGTTAACAGGTTACTCCTACCATGCCATCTTGCCAACATCTTCCTTCCCCCTTCCTCCGCTTTTTCTTTTCCCCAAAATTAAATTGTCTTTAGGCAGATGCAGACCCTCCCATAAATATATATTCCCACATAATATATATTCATTTCGATCACCCTGTATGACGACACCCCCCCAAGTGGCGCCATACCCACAATCCTCTTCCTCTTTTCGTCTTGGGTTCGACAAGATGGGTATCGTTAAATGAATTTAGCTCCCTGAATTTTGTTGAATTTTTGGTCAGATTTAGCTACTTTGTTGCCCTGAACCTTGTGAAAATCTGTTAAATGTCATTTATTACTTCCCTGGGACCGTAGTTTTTGTCATTTTTCCGTTTGCGAAGTTGGTATTTTAAAGTCTTAATATCTTGACTTCGCCGTCGGGTTTGTCAACACACATACCCGCATAATTCACACCCCTAGGCAGACCTATCGTAGGGCGTGGCTCTGTGGCCCACGTTCTATCGATATCCTTTCCCACTATACGACATCTATATCTTTGTATATATTTTAACTGTATATTTGTGATTACAATGCTTTTGCGAATTGTAATTTGTGAACGGACTGGCACTTTTCGTTCTCTTTCAAAATGGCTCCCGGTTTTTTTAGCATTTTATAATTATGCACGACATTCCGTTCACACATGACTTACACTTGTGGTTTGTTTATATACCCTAGTTTCCTTGAATGCTTTCTTGCAGCCCTTGTGTCAAGGAGGTATGAACCCCAAACCCCCCCCCCCTTTGATAAAGGAGTTGTGTAGGATTGGTTTGAATGTTTTTTGGGGTCTGTTTTTATATAAATTTCCTATCTAGACTTAGTAAATTTTTTGTATTCGGGTATCTCCGCTTTGGTGCGTGCTCGGCCGGTTTGTTTTTCCCTTATAGGCTGCGGCTGTACGTTACTTTTCGACGAGTCCCTGCACAGACCCACACCCACGCTGATACCCGCTTGTCCTACTCCGGGGCGAATTGGTGCGCCGTGCGTATCGCTCTTTGGGTTATGCACATGGTTTGCTCTGGAGTTGGACCGTGTAATCCTTGGGTTTTTCGTCCCTTCGTAACTTGACGGTGTGGGGATTTGAACCGGTAATGATCGGAAGCTCCTCTGCTGCTGTAAACGGAGGTTTCACCCGCCCTTACACAGGCTTTGGGTCTGGTGTCTTGTCAGTCCGCCCGCCTCTGGGGTGCGTTTAACTGATAGGATACTGGGCGCGTGGTAGCCGTCTTCGGTACCCACTGATCCAATACCACCGCTATCGTTACCCCCATCGCCGTTACAGGGGGTTCCCCCGCTGCTGTAAGCGGGGGTTCCCCGCCGTTAGAGGGTTCGCACCTGCCCTGTGACGTGTCAGTCGCCCGTGCCCCAGGGGCGGCTGGACTGGCTGGATACTATGCGTGTTTTCACGTTTTTCGGTACCCTACCGATTACGGAGATCACGCGCCATGGTGTCCACCGTCCCCTAAGGTGGTGTGCCCTTTTATGGGTCCGCTAACGGCGGCGCTGTCCCTCGGGGCAGCGTCTACCGGTGGCGGTTCCCGCTGCAAGCACCCCCGTGCCTCAGCGAAACCCACCCGGCGATGTCGGGCCCTTCTTCCTCTATATCTATAGGGCGTTTTACGGGCTTTTACTGCGCTGGTCTCAATGCCTTTTGCTTCCATCCTCACAGGGGTGATGTCGGCTACAGGCGCTTTGACCCGGGCGAATCTCCTCTGTGCTGGTCCATGGTCTGTAATCCCGGATTAGACCAAACAAAGGACCATTCACTGAGGGATTTGCCGGTCGATTTTCGAGACAATACCCATTCATCGGCTTTGAATCCCCATTCATGGGAATCAATGTCTGCTGGACGGGTGTTTTCTTCAGCGATATTGGGCCACGCTTTGCCTGTTCGGTACGGGCGATTATCCTGGCTCAATTACGCTGGCCTCCACTCATTACGCCGTTGCTCCTGCGGGGAGTTCTGGCGGCAGGAGTGCTTGGCATTTTCAGCGAGGCTGGGCTGGCTCCACTAGTCGGCCGGCCCCAGCTTCGCTGGTCACCCCCCGGTGGCCTCAATCCCTTCGGGGATTTTAGCGGTGGATGAGTTTTCTCGATCGAACCCTTGTGTTAGTGGGCCGTTGCTAATTTCTCTGTAGAAATTAATGTTACAACGGACCATTTATCACGGGGTTAAGGTTCGAGATGGATACCCTAGATGAAATGTTAGACGATTAATTTTCGTCTTTTTGGCTTAAATTCTGTGTCGGAAAACTCGGCCAAGTCTACACCGTCCCTGCTATATTTCTACTTGGAAGTGTGTCAGGTCGCGGTCGGCTTTTAATCTCTACTAAGCGTGTGTGGCACACGCCGCCGAGCCTCTCGCTTGGTCGGCTTTGTGCCCGATCCCGCGGGGGTCTTTTATTCTCACGCTATAGCAGGGATACTCAGCTCCGTTATAGGCACTTCACCGGCCACCCTCGGCGGGTTTTGTTGCCTTTATTTTGAATGACAGGTGCAACCTCTTAATCTCTCTGCATGGGGATGGATTGTTTGGATTGATAATGAGTCTTTGCATACTCAAATGACATGGACTTATTATTTTTATCACTTGTGCTTTCAATTAATATATATTGTTGAAAGGGGGGAATCACTCCAATCTATCAATGTCTGGATGGGTTTGTTTCTGATCATGGAGGTGTGATATACTATACTTTTATATTATATTATTTTACCTCTATGTTCTGATTGATAATTAGTCTTCACCGCGATTGCAGAAGTTTCTGTACATGGTGGGATAGACTATTATTTTATCATATACCTTTCAATGTTTATATATAGTAATAGTTCCTCTCTTGGTCTGGCATTGTGCTGCAGACTGGACTTATTACAATCCTCTCAGCCTTTTATAAGGTGAGAGAATCTTTTGGGTGTCCCTGGGCTGGTTTCGATTCACACTATTCTTATTCTGTGATGTTCCAGCCTGCTAGGATATGATGAGTGTGCCTACGGGCCAAACGGGATTACTCTTTATCCTTGGAAGCAATCCTATTTGCACTTTGCAGATATGTTTTGCTCTGAGGTCCAGCTGGGATCTTTATCCCACTTAGGGTTTTTCCTCTTGTCATGCCTAATTGGATTTCCCCATTCGCCGGTTGCGTCCCCCTTAGGCATTCTATGCCACTGCCCTTTTACTCAGCGATATTTCCTTAAACTATAAGGTCATTACATAGTGTCATGCCGCTTACTGCTTTGCCGCTCTGATGATGAAATTTACCTCACTACGCAATCATGTCAGAATCGCTAGCGGTGACCCAAGCGGCAAAGCGTCAAGCCGATAAATCGATCTCCCTGCCGCTCGGGCTGCCGCTTTTCCCAAAGCGGCAAATGCATTGAGTTGACTTGAGTTCAACTTTAGAGCGGTGCCGCTCGATGACGTAGTTCAAGCGATAGCGCCGCTTGACTCTAATAGCTCAATCCTGCAAGCGGCGTACACCAAGCGGCTAGCGGCAAAGCGGAATGCCAAGTATGTGTAATGTGTAATGACCTTTAGAGTTTTCGGGAAATCTGTTAGATTCTCTTACTCTCATGGCTGCCTCAATCCAGTTGTTTCGGTAGGCCTTGGAGTAAAGGTTGGACAGCTAGGTACTGGTTGATCGGGTACTCTCTCCAATATTTTTTGCTGAGAATTCTTTGTCAGCACCCTTTCAAACGTTTTACTGATCTTCGTTTGTGGTGGTCTCGTCTCAGGGGCGACCATCGGGTTAGTCTTTCTGATGCTTTTTCATTCATGATGAATAGGCAAGTATGACTATTGGATTGTGCCCCGGAATGGGGTCAATCTTCTGGTGGCCTTTTCCATTATGGTGGAGAGAATTGTGCCCATTGGGTTGCTGTTCTATGCTGAAGCTTACTCCCCCGGGGTAGGTTCGATCTAGAGATGTGAATCGGAGTGAGCTTATGTCGGCCTCGATAGATTCGCCTCTTTTTCCGCTATTCGCACTCGCTTGCACTTGGGGCTTCACGTGAGTGGGGTATTGGTGGGCTGGCTGCATTAGGTAACAGTTGATGGCTCAGGTCTTCCTGTCCTTATGCCGTGCGGGTTTTCTCGAGGTTCTGGGGATTTGGGCTCTTTCCGCCCCTCATAAGTCTCCGCTCCCTGCATTTGCCTTCCTCTCGGCCCGTTACGGGCCCAGAGGGTGGCGAATGGGTCTAATGGCTCGAGTTGCTCTGAAGCCTTGTAGACCCTCATACGTGGGAGTAAACCTCTCAGTTATGCGCTGTGTGTTTGTGCACGAGGGGTGCTGGTTTTCGTGTGACGTCTCCTCTATGTACGTCGCTAATCTGGCCAGCTTTTTGCAGGAGCCACTCTTTCAGGGGGCTCAGCAAATTATTCTCTTAGTAAGTGGTGCGCTTAGGTTTCATGCTATCTGTATTGGCATGTGACCTTGCGCTGCTCTTCTTCTGAATTGCTTGCAATTCATATTTATACTCAATTGGATTCACGCAATCCAGGTGTGACATTTTGCATCCCGCACCGCCTCCTAGTACCAGTGTGCTAATCTGGCGATGTTATGCAATTTTACATCAACATCGGATTAAAGGTAAGCAGATTCCTGTATGAGTCATGTAAGAACAGTGGTGTTCTAATGACTCGTAAGGAATGCTTGCTTACCTTCTCTGATGTTGATTCCCGGCCCGTCCCACCCCCTGCAGGATGTTTATCTTGTCGAGGGTAAGACGAAAAGAAGAAGAGGATTGTGGGTATGGTGCCACTTGGGGGGGGGTGTCGTCATACAGGGTGATCGAAATGAATATATATTATGTGGGAATATATATTTATGGGAGGTTCTGCATCTGCCTAAAGACAATGCAATTTGTTACATCAACATTCCTGCAATGGAAAATCAAGGTGTTGACATCCTTGCCAGAATTCAGTGTTTCTAGCATGTTTTTTGAAATAATTAAAAATACTCAAGTGAAAGGTGGTTTAGCTGGAATTGGCATGTATTCAATAGCAATGTCTGTGAGCTAATGACTGCATGCTTTTCAAGTTTGATAAAATGCTGGCAGTAATGTCATCATCCTTGGCTGTCTGTGGCAGAGAAGTGAGGAAAACAATATAGTTGTTTTTTTTTTTTTTAATGTAAACGATGAGATTGCTTTCAAATTTGTGGAAGTGATTTCAGTAAGGGTCCATTTCAATATTTGTGAATATTTTTCTATGGCATTGTGTCCCTCTATAGCAAAGTTGCACCTTAAGTGTGCTTTGTGAATACAACCCCGATTACAAAACTATTTTTTGGGAAAATGTTCTCGATGTGATTGGGAGAATTTTGTAATGGTATGCAGTCATAATCCCTTATTAATACCTAACAGGGTTTTGCATGTAACATTTCAGGCAATTTCATCTTTTTGAGCAAAAGATGCCAAAAGCAGTGCTTTGTGGTTTTGTAAATGACACATCCATACACATTTAGATTGTGAAAGAGACCAGTTCAGAATAAAATAAACTTCAATTAAGTAAAATTGTTGTCACTGTGAGTGATTGTAATCTTACACTCCAACTCGGCCTACTCTGTTGTGAATGTAGTAGAAAAACGCTTGGTTGGATGAGGGTTGAGGTCGCCCCCTTCTTTCCCACCCACTGATCATTGTAACCAGGTTTGGTCCCTTTATGTGAGCTCAATAACTCATAAGGGGCATTTTGTAATCCACAGCCTCGTCCCCCTGACTTGCCTAAAAAAGTTGAGGTTTTATATCATCTGAACCATTGACCCGAGTATAGAATGTGTGCAAATTTGATCTACTCTGGAAGGAATTTTAATATTGTATTTTCTGTCCTTAAATGGACAGAAATTACAACACAGTGGCCTTTGGGACACAGTGATACAAACTTTTGCTCATGACATTAAAGGTCTGTCAGAATCAACTGAAATTTTGGAAATAACATTTTCACGGGGATATCCCATGAACCAAAAACAAAACATGAGATGCTAGGATCACAAAATGCACCTTTAATTGCCCAAAGGAGCTAAGGTAACACAAGGTGGATTCTTCCACAAGATGCCCGGTCTGTAATTTTTAGCAAAATACATTGTTCCCAGGAACGCTTGTCACCTGCCATCACGATTGATTGCCAATGGGAGTCGCAGTTTGGTGATGTGAGTTCACATAGGGATCAGAGTTCAACCTGTTGACACCTCATAAGAGCCTTGGGCCAGTGGTTCTTCTGACCAAGTATGAATTACATGTAAATCAGTGACACATGTCATGAAATTGGGTCAACGCTCACATAGGGGTCATAAAAGGTCAATCTTTGTGCATCCCATGTAGTCTTGGCCAGTGGTTCTTTTTGAGTAATGTTGGTGGCCATAGCATCTTATGGGTAAAAATGTAGTTCAGATTTTCACAAAATGGGGTCAAAGATCACATGGGGGGTCATCAAAAGCCACTTTGTTTAGACCACATATAAGGCTTGGGCCAGTACTTCTGCCCAAGTATGAAGTTAATCAGTCAATGCATATGTGAGAAATGAGCAATTATTAACCTTTGTTTGATTTTAGTGAAATTGGATCAGAGGTCATCAAAGGTCAGTTTGTGTACATCCCACATTGTCTTGGCCAGTGGTTCTTTTTAGTAATTTTGGTGACGGTACATCTTATGTGCCAAAGAAATGTAGTTTGATAGATTTTGACAAAATGGGGTCAAAATTCACATAGGGGTCATCAAAGATCAATTTGTGTACACACGTAGAGCCTTGGTCAAGTGGTTCTTATGACCAAGTCTGTTGATCAGAGTTAATCAGTCGAGGTATGTGAGAAATGAGTGACTATTAACCTGTTACGGGCCACAGCTCACAGCCACTTTGTTTACACCACATGAGCTTGGGCCAACAGCTTATAGCCCAAAAGCTGGGGGGAAAAAAGGCCTCCGCCATAGGCGTAAATCCCGGGTGGTTGGATGGAGGGGATATATGCCCACCCACCAATATTTTGATGAGGGGGTATGGTCAATTATGATACATCCTCTCCGCAATGTTGATGCCCGTTCATGTGTTTTGACAAAATAAACCTCATCTATTACCATAATAGTTTTTAAAAATGGTAAATCTTCGCGCGCTTCGCACAGCAATTTGTTCTAATTACAATTATATGTACCGATTTTAGCTTCTAATGGCAACATTTTTAGCGCGCTTCGCGCGGAACATGTGATAATAATAGATCTTTTTAGCAATCCGGTTTCATTCCTAAATTTTCATTAACCCCACCCCATGTCAAAAAGAAATTTACGCCACTGAGCCTGCTTAAGCAGGCGACAAATTAAAAGTGCATGAATACCATCACACTGCTATCCAGTTCATCACTACACAACTTTATTAAAAGAGTGACAAACAAACATTTGGAAAGATGTCTTTTTTTTTTGCTATAAAAAGCAAGAGGCGATTGATAAGAAATATGAAGCAATGACAACACAGGCATTCACACAAATCAAATAGAGAAAAAACCCTTGCTGTCTTCAACTTAACAGACTCCACATTTACTACATAAATGGGTTGAACACCATCGACTTTACAGGACATTTTGCTGAAGTTCAGATGCCCAAAGAATTTTCTTCCCATAAATAAGTTTATAGTTAATTTAAAATCCCAGTTCACTACTGAAACGATTACATGGCTCCCTAGGTACTTTACTGGGATCTCATGGAAGCATATCATAACCTCATTGTTTTGGGACACAGGAAGACTGATGGTGGGTTCATACTTAAAAAACATCGGCAACTGTTTGCCTTTTCGCACATGCAGTATTTTATGCACTTGTAGTTTGTGCATTTGGCGGAAAGGTCAACGTCTGTTGCCCGTTCAAAAAAGCTAAGGTGATATACGAGATATCTTTTGCGGATTGCCCAAAACCTTACATCGGAGAAACCAGTAGACTTTTTGGTACCCATCAGTTGAAAACATTCACAAATTTGAAAACCAACCCTACAACACGTTCAACGCATCTCATGGAATATGCATTCCATGAGATGCTCTGTCAAAAACGAAATCTGCCCTGAGAAATATACTGTTATAAGAAAGGATCGTAAGGACTCCATAAGGAGGTGTGTTAACTTAGCTCTAAAAAAATGAATTCAGGCTCATAGACCTGATTTAGATGCTGATTGCGTGGGCCGTTACAAATTCTGGTTGTTGTCAAACCATCACATTGATCCTTTTATAGACCACCAAATAAAAAAAGGATGTTATTACCTGAAAGAGCTTAAGAATGAGTCAGTAACTAAGATCAAAACCCTCAATACTGGGCCTCATTTGGGCTGGTGGTGAATTTTAAATTTCAACTTGGGTAATATTGACTGGCCCACGCAATCTATTCAACCAGGATTAATCCAAAGATGTGTGTAAGCAAGCAATTTGATATGTAATAACTATAACTTAGACCAAGTGTGACCCAGAACACCAACTAGGCCAGAAGAGTATTTGGATCTATTTTGCACCCAAAATAATTCAACGTTAGTGGAAAAATCAACTCTTTACCCGTATTGTGATCACGATGGCAGCATACCCTTAATACTCTTAACATAAATCCAATAAAAAGAAAACCACGTAAGGTCTACATGTACCATAAAGGAGACACGGAGGGAATGAGAAAAGAACTGAATGAATTTTGTTAAGGAATTTGTTCAAGTAAGAAAACACACATGAGAGGACTGTTGAAAACCTTATGGTGCATGTTTAAAGACAATCTATTAAACATCATAGAAAAGTACATTCCATCAAAAATGGTAAGGTCAACGAAAAAAAGCGCCATGTCACAAAACAAAATTAAAAAGGACTACATAATCCCAAACAAAGGGCATTTGAACAAGGCCAAGAAGAGTAAGGATAAGGCAGATGGGAGTCCTCAGAAACAAAGGGAAAATTAACCATAGAGATCTCAGGTTGATCCCAGAAAATTATATCAAAAAATTTTGTTGGAGTCCAGAAAACAGTTTTGGTCTTACATCAAAAAAAAACATGCGAAAGACACAACCGGGAATTCCGGCCCTACTAAAAAGACCAGGGTGTCTCCTATCTGAAAATAAGAAGAAAGCGGAACTTTTAAATTCTCAATTTTTGTTCGTTTTCACCAAAGAAAAATATGTCATCTATTCAGGCCCTAGATCCATTAAAGCTTCCACAAATTAATGACACATGTGTCTGTGATGGTGTCGAGAACTTGCTCAATAATTTAAATCCCAACAAAGCTTGTGGCCAGATGGGATTTCTCCCCGGGTCCTAAAAGATTATGCTCATGAGATTGCCCCAGTATTATCTGTCATATTCCAAAAGTCACTTGATACTGGTAGTCTCCTAGTGACTGGCAAAAAGCAAAAAAAGGGTGAACGTACGAAGGGAGTAATTATAGACCTAGATCGTACCTCAGTTTCCTGTACTAAACATATCATACATTCACACCATTATGGAAATATCTGGATAGCCCGGCTGGATAGTAACCAAAGTCTGTAACCCAGCACAACACGGATTCAGAAGTGGCCACTCCTGCGAGACCTAACTCACACAGATCATTCATGATTTTGCCTTTTCAATTAATAACAGATCCAACTGTTCGTAATAATGGGACTTTTCGAAAGCCTGCGCTACGGTGCCATCACAATCGTTCCTTATGCTTCTTAACTGCGCCAAAATATGTGTGTTAAAATCGGACTCATGACAAAACAAACCACTCCATTGACTGGGATGCATCTAGAGTCATTGGATAAGATCAACCAATTGCCTCAGAGGCTATTTGGACTCAGAAAAGGACAAAGTCTTAAAAAGACGAGGGGCTTAAAACTTCATTCACCATATTTATTAGGTCACGTCGCCAATTGAATATGAACCACCATGATTTCTAACTTGGTGACATCAAGATTGGACCTACACTTTGATACGACATACAATAAGCCAAAATGTATGCTAATTTGGTTCTTTGATGTGTTGACACAAGTGGATACAAGATGTCTTAATTCACATTTATACAATCAGAATCTTCCACTAGTGTATTCACCTGTGTCTAGTACTAATATTTAATACTCCTGAGAATGATTCACTATGAGTTGCACTATGCTCATCCACAAGGACACAGTTTTAGGGGTTGTACTGTGTACATACATTGGACCATTACTTACCTGTGTGATCTGGTTTACATATATCAATGGCCCCAAAACCAGGGGAGTATTTTTCCTAAATACATTGTAATGAAAGCCTACAGAACTGTGCCAAGGGAATTGAGATTTTACTACAGTACAGGACAAATTTTTTGCCACAAATTTCACTCAGTGGATTTAATTGGGATTGAGATGAAGCTTTAAACCAAAAATGAGTGAGACAACATAGTGCATGCTAGCGTGATGTTTAGCTTTGAGTGGGTTGAGTGGGATTCTGTATCTTTCACTCAAGTTCACTCAAACCCACTATTTCTGTTCATGTCTGTACTTCATAGTTATTCTGGTTGTATAAACTGCCAAGGTAGTGTAGTAAAACCAAAGTTTTAAAATCCGGTTTTGGTTCCCCGCAACCGGGGGTGGCCGGATTCAACTCAGATCGAGCAATCGCCCTTACTCCCTCCTTCCCTTCGCCGATTCAATGCCTCCCCCATCGTCCAACCCACCCTACCCTCCTACTCTCCTCCTCCTTTTGCTTCCCTCCAGTCCCTTTGGTCGGCCCCTCTTCCTCAACCACCCACCTCAAACTCAAAACCCTTTTAAAACATGCTCCTCATCCTTTCTCACATTTGCCCATACCATCTTACACCATCGCCTTCGCCAGTCTGGTCCCAGCCTCCTCTTCCAAACCCAACATCGCCATCAATCCTCATCTTCTTCCTATCCATCAATTATCACACCACACATTGCTCTCGTAGCCATTGCTCTCCTCTCTGCCCTTCTCAAATCCCATCTAAATTTTCCCTCAGGCACCTTCTCACTCCCATACACATCATCACTGATCTCACACCACTCCTATAACCATCCTTTTCATCTTCAAAGGAAACTTGCTCCCAAGTAACATCTCCCATTCCCTAAACTTCATCACCCCACCATACCTCACTCTGGGCTGTCACTGCCGCCTCACATCCACCATCCGCACTAATCCTGTCACCCGAGGTAATGTGAACTCCTTCACTGTTTCCTCCACCTCATCACACAACGTTTCCACCTCCTTCCCCACCTCCCTCCACTCCCTCCTTGCATCTTTCCACACACAAATCCGTGCCAAACTTGGGGCCTCTCTTCATCTTTGTGCATCTCCCATGAATCCATTTCCCACATTTCTCACACCACACACTGAATTTGCCCCTCACCCTCTTTCCACATATGCCACATTGGTCTCCACCTTACTCACTAACAACCTCCCCTCCTCCCCACATACACCATCACTTTAGTCTTCCCAAGGTTTGACCTTCAGGCCCTTACTCTCAATGCCTTCTTCCACTTCCAAGACTTCTCCCTCAAAAACCTCCATTGTCCCACACTTAAAACTAATCATCCGCATATACGCATCTCACCATCAAACCTTCTTTTGCCCCCTCCGTAACCACATCAACCACATTGGGCAAACACCACGGCGACGCACAGAACCCTGATTCACACCCACCTTCACCTCAAACTCCTCAACAACTCTGACCCTACTCTAACTCTTGTTTTTTGCTCCTTCATACGACTCATCACCGCTCTCTAACCACCACTTCTGGTATGCCCCTCTTTCCTCATTGCCCACTCCCTCCATCACTTTCCTCGGTACTCTATCAAACGCCTTCTCCAGGTCCACAAAGCACATACACAGCTTCTTCCCTTTTGCGCTATATTACTCTTGCATCCTCCTCAAATGAACACTGCATCTATCGATCCCTTCCCCTGGCATAAAACCAAATTGCATCGCATCCACTTTCACTCTCCTCCGATTCTTTTCTCTATTCTCTATCCTCTCCACAATTTTCCATTGCATGCTCCCAACAACTTCACACCCCAAACACGCACCATAGCTCATTGCATCCCCTTTTCCCTTAAAAATTGGGAATAACAACGCTCACAGCCCACTCCACCGGCATTCCCTCCCTCTCCTCCATCTAACCAACCCTCTGCCACAACTCCCTCATCACAACCAATCCTATCGCTCCACGCACAATAATCATCTCAACACTCACTTCCCGAGGGTCCCGCAGCCTTTCCTGTTTTCATTTCTCTAATTGTATTTACCACGTCTCCTTGACTGACTCTCTGTCAACTGGGCCCTTCCACCACATCAGGCTCCACCCTCTGCTCCCATTCATTCTCCTCAGATTCTCGCCCTATGCTCTGTCCATACCCTGCCTCTATCTTTCTCATGAAGTTCAACTTTCATCACTTTCCTATCAACATCTTCCCCCTTCAACATCTTTTCCTTCCTTTTTTTCATTGCCGTCACTACTTATACACCTTTGTTGGGTTCTCCCTCAAAATCAATCAACCCCCTTCTTCAGCATCATCCTTCATAGCCCTCGCATCCACTTTCTTTGCTCGCTTCTTCAAGTCTCTTATACCTAACTTTATCTCTTCCGTACCATTTTATCATCATTCGTGTAAGCATCCTTATTTTTTCCCCCTATCGCCTCCTTCACCTCAGTCAATCCACCACCCGTATATTTCCTCCTATTTCTCCTCCCTTTCTTTTTCCAAACAAGTCAGTCAAACACGCCTTGTTGTAAAACCCCTCCTTAAAACACCCCCACAGTTCGGACACATCCCCCACAAGGCTCCCCACTCTCATCTCAAATTCATTCTTGTCTCTTTCTTCTTTTAGGCCAAGAGTAGTATTAATAAAATAACAATGGAAAGGTGGAATTCTGCGAACAAGCTGAAAATGTCAGAATTGGTGCAGAAATGTGTATAGAATAAATACTAAAAGTCCCCAAAAATCCCTTTGTGCATTTTCAGAAATAAGGGGGCAAAGTTTGTAAGGGGTGAAAATACGACCCATACAAACAATTTTAAAATTAAATGTTTCAAACATTTTGGTCGGTCCCCCAAAGGGGGATTTGGAAAACAAATGTATATATAGTTTGCCATATCTATGGCGTTGTAGTTTAATAACTATATGGTAAAAATAGGCTCAAGGTCATCCTGGGGGCAATTTTCAGAATGGTGGGATTCTTCTGAAGATGGGTCAAAATTCTTCATAGGTGTACAGAAACACCAAATGAATATTTAACCTGTGATGGTTCATTAACTTGCAAAATTACAGGGACAAAGTGGGATGGGGTTCTACAGGCTCTATGGTGGGTTCACTCCTTCTGCTTTATATGTCAATTATGAATCCATGTAGGTGATTGAATGAACATTTTGTTTTTAATATTACTCTACGAACAATTTGAATCTGTTCAAATGAAAAATTGGATTGTTTCATTTTTGAAAGATTTACCCCCAGGATGACTGAATGATTTAGGTCCTGTAGTACCAAAACTACAGGTTGTAGATAGGGCACAACCTATACCTTTTATGATCCTTGGGACATGACAAAAAACAAAATTGTTTGGAACACATTTTAAGGACCAATTTACTTTTGTAATTTTACCCCGTACAACTTTTCCCCTTATTTCTGACAAAGCACAAAGGAGGATTGTAGGGGACTTTTAGTATGTATTATAGGACATATTTCTGCACCAATCCTGACATTTCAGCTTGTTCCCAGAAAGTTCCACCTTAAAACTAAAATTCTTGGCCTATTCACTTCTACTTCCTCCTCACATGTACTACCTTCCTCACACTTTTTTCACCTTCCACTTGTCCAATCGGCAACCACCAACCTATGTTGTAATTCCAGGGGATTACCTTAAGCTTCTCCAACTTTCTCTCTCCTTACCCACAAGCACAAACATCAACCAAATACTACATTAAAGGGCATTAGAGTTTGGTATTGCAGTGATATTTGATAATAATACATGCACCAGTAACCCAGAAATATTTAGTCCATGAAATAAACCATACTCAGTAGAATTTTGATTCTTAAGATCAATTTATATTTCTACAAACATTGAGTGCCGAACAAAGCCGATATGCGTAAGAAATACCAAATCACATTCCTGGATATGCAAACATCAATCAGATTATCACATAACAGCCCCAATTGCTACTGATAATTACTTAAAATGTTACGTCATCCATGATAATCTTTTTAAATATTTTAACAGAATATTTTCTGACCATTTAATGTAATCGAGCAACTGCAAGAAACATGTCCACAAAAAAACTGTAGATTTGCCTTTGCTTGCTGCCACGGCTATGGAACAAAAATAGTGTCCATGAAAAATTCCTTGCAGATTATTTTTGTTCATTGATTTAGTAATGAAATAATTTTTTCTCCTTTAATTTTTGCATATATAATGTCAAAGTTCTCTGTGTTGTACAGGGCCGTCGCCATGGGGGGGGGGGGGGCGAAGTGGAACCCCCCCAGCATCCGCGAGGAGAAAAACACTGACTCAGAGATTTCTGAGGGCACCTTCCAATCTCAACAAAATCATGATTTTTTTTAATATATTACTGGCTTGTCCATAGTACTAACCACGTAGTGACATAGCCTTTCAAAAATACCCTTTTAATAGCTAAAATCCATAGTGAGCTTCAGGGACTCGCCCCCCTGGAACAACCAGAGGGGCTCTGCTCCTGCACTCCACCAGTTAAAGGCTTTGGCGCTCGCTATGTATAATTCCCCTTCGGCAGTACAAGCTTATTCTGCCCGTATCAAAGAGGCAAAGTTAGAAAACCAGTCATTGTTTGAATGGTTACTATTTAACCCTCAAAAAATCTTTGTCAGCTTGAAGGTTCTGAATAGCATAAATCCAAACAGCTCAGGGGCTCGGGCCCCTAGTGACCCCCGACAGAGGCTATGCTCATACACCCATATGTTAACAGGACATGGTGTTTGTGTGTAGTTCCCCTTCAGCAGTACAAGCTTATATACATGTACTGTCCGTCTCAGTAGTCCGTGGGCAAAGTTAGAAATGAAACCAGTTTTTTTTTAATTGTTACTTTTACACTCAAAAAGTCGGAATAGCTCAAAATCCAAGAGCTTCGGGAATTCCTAACCCGCAGAGTAGGCCCTGGCATGGATCTATAGGAGCTTGACTATACTTGGCTAACCCATAGCGTAGTAAAAAAGCTAGCGGACTGAGCTTAAAATGACAAGGAGTTCTTCTACTTAGATGTTATATGTTTTCATTGGAAATGGAAAAATATTGAAAAGAGAACGAGAGTTAGCGAGTCGAATGGAACATTCATCTTTAACATGAATTATTTTACCATTGCACTCATAAAAACATTCATTTGTATGACTATTGAATGACTTGTCTTGTCCAGGTGGTTTGAGAACCTAAATGATAGGGCATGATGAGATTGTAAAATAGTATCAAACTGGAAAAAGGTGATGAATAGTATTATCTTTTCTGGAATGGCCAGGGCACACAACTGTTGAAAAAAAAAAATGCACTGGCCTGACTCGAACCGAAACAAGGATGTCTCAAATCATCTGACAATGCTTATGTCCTCTTGAGGATCGATCGATTTCAAAATCCACTGAGAGATTTTTCATTTTTTGTTTAAATAAATTTATACGATTTCTCTCAAATGAAGGATTCCAAGGAGGGATGGTCCGGCATTTGTGATTGCCAATGCCAAAATGTAAAGATATTACTCTGAATATGGCCTTTCAATTTTTTACAATCATCAAGTAGGCCCCCAAGTTTTTCCCTGCCACCTGCAAAATTAAAAAGCTGACTTCGGTACCATCATTCAAACATTACACAGTTTTCATGCACATCATATATGGCTGCAATAACAGACTATGTCTATTCCCTACATTCTTGCTTTATTTGCAACTATACAGACGACCCCTGAATAGGTGCTTGTACCATACTATCAAAAACAGTGAGGGGCAATGGTCACATCTTGTGCAAGCCATGTTGTGGTCCCAGCGAGAAGGCCCGGCAGTATCCCAAATTGCATATTGAAAAAAAAATCATGGTGACAGGATGAAAGCACCTGAACACTATCAGTCTAGGGATTCCACCAAAGTAAGTAAGAAAAAAGTTGTTACATATTTGTAGCCAACTCGAGTTCATATGGTGACACTAAAGATCACTGAAATTTCAAAACATATCCCATCTTCAAAAGACCTCAAACAAGAATAAACTTTTCAAGGAAAAAGTATTATTTATATAAGCAGACTTACTGCAAACAACATTGTTACAGAAGAGTTACTTCAATATTGTTAATATTGCAGAAACATATGAAAACTTGGTTTTTGAAAATTGTATTGAAAATGATATTGAAGGTATCTTGGCTATAGAACAATTCACTGTTACACAAGAGTTACAGTACTTCAATACAATATTCTTTTTATTTTCAATAACCAATTCTCACAGGTCCTGCAATAGTAAAACTATATCACGAGGAGAAACATGTATCAAGTATCACAGTTTTTTAAAGGGGCATTTTGTATTCACAGCCTTTGTCCCTGACTTGAATCAAAAATTGATTTTTATATTATCTGTACCATTAGCTTTAGTATGCATGTTGCCTTAATCCGCTGCACAAGTTGATATCTCTGCAAGGGAAATTCACTATTTTTTATGTAGTTTGTCATACAAGCATTTGCTCATATCGCTGAAAATGCAAAAATTGTATTCAACTGAGTAGACTTTTCTTTCTTGAGAACTTATACTATGAACATAAAAAAAAGTTATATGGTACGATTCCTCAATGACAATGGTATAATATTGACATGACTTTGCATGTAAATCGAGTCCATGAGGGCACCTTCTGTTCTGACGGACATGCATTCACAAAAAACTTTAACAAATCGAAAATGGCCAACTCTTGCAATAGACACAGTCTAGGGTCTAATGGGTAAAATTTGACCGAGTCCAACCAGCCATTTTTATTCTTGTGACACTCGCGACACAACTGTTCTGATCTTGTGACATTTTGGCACTTGGCTTCTTATCCAGAGGGACAGTCATCATAAAATATTGCGACACTGCGACAGCATAGTTATTTTGTTCATCCCATTGTAGCCCTTGTCCTGTTTTATTCCATCTCAAAGAGGGGAGACAATAAGGCTTTTCACACTGAGCCGGTGATCACTTCTGCGATCGACCGCCGTTTGTAGACTCCAACCAGCACCCAATTAATTATAATACTTTGGCAACACGGACACAATTCGCTGGTTGGGCTTCTCAAAACCGCACAACATTCGTCCCACATAAATGACTTACGTAAGAGTCCTATTCCCCATTTGAATTTCCTTACTCAGTCCGTTCAATTTCACGAGCGGAAGGGGGGGGAAAAACTCACAATTCTGTGCGGAAACAAACCAAAGGGACAAGTCATTATGCCTTAAAAGATGGCCGTTGTACCTCAGCATTAAAAAACTTAAAACAAACAAACAGAAAAAAATAAAAAACTTAAAAAAAGCAAAAATTTTGTAAAATAATTTTTATTTTTGTAGTTATGATTCATAAATCCCTTCCTTTGGAAAACTTTTACATTGTAAACTAAGGCGATATGCGCATGCGCATCTAGTATTCAGAAAACGGTCCCCTTGCATAGTCTTCAAAAATGAGTGATCGATAAACTTTGAGGCTCGTGTGAAACACCTTAATGGAAAAAATATAGATATCAATGGCTCCTCTATAATTTAATAATCTGAGCCTTGGCCTATGTATCAAACAGCACTTAATAGGAATGGGGGTAGTATTATTATCTCTTTTGATATTTGTAAAGTATTAAAACAAAAATTCACTACTTGTTGTGCCTCTTTAAAAATTAGTTACAATTGATTCACATGACATTGCTACTCATGCGTTACACAAAAACAAAAGGTGTGGTACACAAAAATTGGGCAGACAAAAATTTATAACAAAATGATTATATGTGAAACCCACATATTTATCCATTGCCCTCAATGTAGTTAAACTATTAAGTAAAGTATATTCTCTAACCAATGACTCATGGTGATAAAATAATGACTACTCATACACATTGAATTTAATTTACAATCAAACTACATAATATTTAAAATTTGTTGATTACATGAACTTATTTATACAGAACCCTGCACAATTCTAAGTTTGGTAAAATGTCTTTTCCCTCTTCATTCTGTCTGGAAAAAAAATCACCCTCCCCAGATCAACCCACCAAACCATTTCATTTTCATTAAAAATGCATTTTGTATGGCCAGCATACAAAAGTAGTTAGTAACCCTCATGTTCTAAAGTTAAGGCTCTGAATATCCAATTTATAAAGTACTCACACCCGAGGATCTTAGCCTTATTTGAGGGGTTATACTACACCACATGGCCTAGTCAATCTCTAACAATTGTCTTTGTAAACACTTGAATGGAAAGAAAATGCTTTAAAATGACACATTATGCTCTCTCCATTGTTTCAATTATTTTGACAGATCAATAGACATTCACATTAGGCTTAAGGCCATTCAGAATAAAAACAAACTTCCTCGACTATTGGAAAATTAATGCAAGTTTGGTAACAATCAAGAACCATATGCTCACGACACCACACAGATTCAATCAAAACACAATGAGAAAATTTCAAAATTTTAACAAGACTGGGAACTTTCACAGTACACAAAAGCTTATTGCTTTGACAAAAACCTATCTGGAGGGGCTATTTAGCAGGCGCGCGTAGCCAGCACGGTGGTTCCGAGGGGGACATTTCCGCGTTGGTTGCAACAAAATGTCCCGATCCGAGCAAGAATTACGGTCAAGGGCCAAAAGAATTTTAAAAAAGGCTGTGATTTTAACATAAATATCAGTGTTTTTTTTCCCGATTTCCTCAAAAAAATGTTGCAGAGGGGGACATCTGCCCCCAACTGGCTTAGCCTGTTATTTATGAAATGAACCATGAAAACAAACATTTAAGAAATAAAAAACCAAGAAAGTGATTAATAACTAAATCACAGCAACATATCGAAATCTTTGATTTCACAACAAATCATATAAATAATGCAAAATTGTTAGCCCCTTTAAGAAAAAAGAAATTATTTGGTTTGTTAAACTTGCCTTCAAACTTGAAATATTACAAGCTATACTTTATTTCACCTTAAATTTGGTAGTGACCTCATGAAGTGCCCCATGTGCACACACCCTAGGTTTTGAGTGCATGTCTGTGAATCAGAGGACTTTGCACATGAAAGGTTGCAACATTCTGAAAACTCAGGTGTCACTACAAAAATCGGGATGAATGAAAGGGAATAATTGTGACAAAATTAAAGGTAAGAATATTTTATTTTCATAAACCTTTGAAAGTGGAAAGACCCAACAAAACACTTAGAAAGCTACCAAAAAAGCCAATTGGCATATTTGAAGTATATGTATTAGAAACCCAAATCATGATGGAAATGAAGTATAATACTTGCGAATATATTGGAAGGTAAGAATATTTTATTTAATAAACCTTTTTGAAGTGAAAAGACAAAACCTTAGAAAAGCACCAAAAAAAAAACAATTGTCATATTGAAGTACCATATATTAGAAAACCATGGCAGTGGTAACAATATACAGTGAGGGCAGACTAGGCTAATTCAAGCCTAATATTTATGAAAAATGTAAGTTGTTATAGATGTGCTTTGTTTTTTAAAGGGCATTCTGGAAGGTGACACCTAACAGAAACATATTTTAGAACGCCTGCTTGCAGTTTGAAAGTACACGCTGGGATGGGATGTGTTTTGGCAGAACCAAAACAATGAACATGCTTCACATTTTAACTTTGATCAGTGCCGTTGCATGAATCATGTTAAATTACTCTTCGATAATAGACTGCGACTGCATGAATTCACAAAAGGAGATGACGCCTTGAAAAGATGTTGAAAACAGTTCTCTTTGTACTCATCATTGCAGTTATTATACCCACATCTCTCAATTTCATGGATACATTTCGAGGGTTAATCATGACAACAATAAAATCGGCTGGAAAACTCATTTTCTAATTAAATTAATTTTGTAGTCACCAAAATAGAAATAAGGATTTGCATATTATGGGCTCCATAATGGATTCTTGGCCGGGGAACTTTCAAATTACGAACTTGGCTGTACCTCGCTCCATTATTTGAAAGTTTTGACAAACTTAGACACATCGTTCACCCGGTAAATGAACCCTTATTCTTAAAAGGCTTATGTTGACATCTCCACCATAACATGGTATTCAGTATGATCGTTAAGTGGCATTAAGATCAATCTGACCAGCAAGGACAAAGGCCTCATTTGGTGTGCATTTTGCCCTTGAGGACAGAAAAGGCATCACTCAAAAGTAACCATTTACACGAGTTCCAAATGGATCAAAATTTGCTTCCTGTTTACAAAAAAGTTTTGAGGTGAGTGAAAAAATTGCTGGATGTACTCCATTTTAATATATCATTGTTACAGAAGCTTAGTACACTTCATAGACAGTTTACTCTGACTAATTTCACAAGCATGAAGTTCGCTAATCTCCAAGATTGGACAATGTTACACAGTCCATCCCGATGAAACAAACCCCGAGGCTACACTGCTTCTATAAAAGTGCATTTGAAAGTTGTGATGACAATGTTCCATTTAAGATTTTACGTAATGAACACTCAGTTATGTTGTTTTTCAAGCTTTCAATTTAAAAACTTTCTTACAATACATGAATGCAACCTCGACCTAATGTTCATTTTACGTAAATTGCAACTTATACAAACCAATTTTGACCACTGGGCCGCAATGTATCTCATTATGCACAAGGGAGCAAGAGAAATTACTCAATCAACCAACAGAAAAGAACAAAGGTTCTTTGCTCATTGTAAAAGTAATCATGGTAAAATAACTTGTTTTGAACAGCATGACATTGCTTTCTGCAAACCTAGCCAGTCTCTTTTCTAACCTATTTTTTTTTGCTCACGATCAAATGTTTTAATATCAGTACACGTCCTGCACATGACTCTAAGGCGGACCAATCCAATATCATTAGTGTAGCAACTATGGCTCGGCATCTTATGGTTGACTTGATCAAAACAGACACAGGTTAGGTCCATTAAAATAAAGAACCTAGACATACACTCAATATTTCTAATTACTAATCAGTAAATAAAAGAATACGACTAGAACTTCAGACCTTGGCATTATGGCGGCTCTGTGCCAATGTTACCTTGATATATAGATCCTCAGTGAAAGACTACTGCAATACTCCAAAGTACATCTGCACTTGAAGTATAATTAGAGGCTAGACATTTTTTTACATGGGTGCCAATAACAATAAAGTGTGATGTCAAATTAAGCAGCAAATTTACTGGGCTACCTGTTTAAGACACAAATGACATTACATGCATATGTACAAAAAGCATAATGGTTCCGTTATTATCAACATTACTTGTGAGAGAGCTGGTCCGAGTTAAGTTTCAAGAATTAACCCGGTGAGGTGGGTATTTCTCTAAGGTCTAAACCACACTTTATTGCTACAACTTATGAATCGGTGAAACCTTAACGTAAAAAAGGTTCTACCACTTTGCTTAGAGTTATACTGTGATGGCTTCACCCCCGACCCCCCCCCCCAACATGACCCTCTGACCTCCCCAAAATAAACCTATACATCTGGATGCACTGGCAGGCTTTTCTTACCATGTCCATATTAGTCAATTACATCATATTACCATATGAATTAACCAATCAATATGGCCGGGGGGTAGTAAAGGGGTAGGTAGGTCGGTAGTAAAACAGTGAATGGTAAAGATAGATTGCATCAATCACACCCACAAATAACTAGTTACCAAAAAGGATGCCAAAATTAATGAAACAAGAAAAAAATATGCCAGGGGGTTATAATATGCAACAAAAGATAATGAACAGAGGAAAAAAAAAGGACACTTAGTTCTGATAAATTCTACCTTCAAAACAGACAGTATAATTCTTTAAGTAGTTAAAACTATCCTTGCACAAAAAAGGATATAATACATTGAATTGCATATACTCTATGAGTTCTTGGATTTGAAGTAGTATGTCTGAGGTAAAGGACCCTCCATGGTGGCAAAGACTATAGCGCACACCCATGGAGGAATATACTGAAGTATAACACTCAGGAATTAGTGATTCTGTACGATGATGAAAACAAAGAGAAAGAAGTAGTGGGCCAAATTAACATCTTTGTTTAATAATAATGATTTCTATAGTGAGGTGGACATCAATGTTTACAACCACAAGTTAGCACCTGGTCTACTGGTATGTTAGAGGTGTGTGAAGAGTATGCCCATACATTTACAGCATTCAATGCCTTATCACGCCTGATTTTAATGCGCGAATTAAAAGCCACAGCCATGCAGGTGCTCAACACATACTGCCGGGCAGTGCGTTGTTCGTTGCCCGGGGTTGAAGTCACATGTCAACTCATATATACACAGAGAATTGATTTGTTATTGCTGTACTTGTTCACCACCAAAAAAGGCAAGACTCTTAAAGGTTGCAAACTGAAGATTTTGAGGCACACCAAATATTGTGTCAGAATAGTAAATTTCACTAGATTAGGCCACTCAAAAAAAGATTGTCGTTACTGTATTAGGCTACAGAAAGGTCTTAAAGGAACAAGTGATTTGATTTGCTCTATTTCGATATAAAACAGACTGAATTTGTATTTGCCTATACGAAATTAAAAAATTTTCAATTTCACAATTTTTGTACCAAGAAAACATTTCTCAGCTAATCCTTTCAGATAGGGATTATTTTGATGGAAAGCTTACATCATGGCAAAAATCAGTATTCCAATTTTTTGTTAGGGGCACCTGAATGTGAAATCTCTTGTTGCAATCTTTAACACCTAAACCATATACATGAATAGGCAATTAACTCAAGCACCACTACCACAGCAGAATCAGTGTTTGATGTACATGCAGTGCATGCTTGTGGTAAAAACAGAATTCGTTTTGGGGCCAAAAAATGCAATTCCCTATTCGTATGTTCAAATACTTTGCACCCCCAAAGTTATGAAAGTTTCCATTTTAAAGTAATTTTTCTCCCATCCCTTGGCTTGAAGATATTTTCATATGGCCCCTCTCGTACAAACATCTTTATATTCCCCCCATCAAATCCTACATTCTTCCTACCTCAGCAAGTCACAGAGATGAGGATAGGATCACAAAATGCCATTAAACAATAAGGTTGTAAAAGTCAACTCATCAAATTATACATTAAGGGTTGCAACAAGAGATTCACATGTCAGAGGTCCACTAAAAAATCAAAAGTAATGATTTTTGCCCTGAGTAAGCGTTTCCATCAAAAATATCCCCATCTGAAATACGTACGCTGGAGAAATTTTTTTGTAAAAAATTATGAAATTCTGTATTAATTATATTATGCACAATATTGGGTCTCAAAATCTCTCGTGCCACCTTTAATCTTTGTTAATATCAATAACAAAGTAATAAATATTGTACAGTGTTAAGGTTTGTTGGGAGGTTTTAACTTGGCAAAAATGATGCTGTGAATCATGGGATTTAATTGCAAGCTGTTTGACACCACAAATGTAAAAGTGCAGGACTCTAATTAAAATAGCCACATCGGAAATGCACCGTAATTAAACTGGCCATCAAATAATAAATGTAATCATTATATAATATCTGAATGGGCTTTGAGAATGATACAAGAATATATTGCACGATCTAGAAAATATTGCACGAGTCGAAGACGACGAGTACATATTTTTCTAGCGAGTGCAATATATTCTTGAATCATACGAAAAAGGACAATTCAATAGAGATTATGATTGAAATATCAGGCTGACTCAAACCTTGCATTGACAGTGTTTGTAGTCCAAAATCTACCATCAGTCAAAAAAATGCCCGGAAATGCGATACAATCTTCAAATCAAAAGAATATTGTATTACATCCGGGGACTTTACCGTAAATGTACAATACAAGATTTCTTTGCACCCTAGAAAGCCTGATATAAATCATAATATATATTATTGGAATGTCAGTAAGTACAAAAAGTGTTGTAAACTTAAGATTTACAACCAAAGATACACATTAAAGTCTGACTCAGAGTTTAGAAATATTATTTGTTTGGTAATAATGAAAAAATAGTCAAAACTAGAACTAAAGGCTAGTAACCTAAAATGCCACAATTCCCAAACATTTGAGTGAAATGGATTTTTCGTTTTGATGACAGTAAACATTTATGTGTAGAATTAAGTCCAATAGGAAATGTGTACAACAAAAATTCCGGATCCGGAATTTATAAACAAGTTGTGATGTTCTATATGAAGTATTAGATTTAAGCTTAGCTAATTTCACACAGTGATTAGTATATGACAAGAATTATGTACACGCAAAAAAACCTGTGAGTATTTTGGAATTGAGGGCGCCCATCCGCATGAAATCGCGGATGAGTCGGCCTCTACATACCGAAACCATACCAAACCTCAAATATTTTCGATTTATTTATCTATCTTTCTTTTACTGGCAACAAAATATCATAAAATCAAAGAAACTTTTAACGGGGTTATAATAAGTTATACAGTGTGGATGTATAAAGTAGATAGAAGATAAATAACATAACAGTCAGCTTGAATCAAATCAAAATATCAAAATAAAAAACAAAAAGTCAACCAATTTTTTTCCAGATTTGAGGAGTATGACAAATTAATTATCAAAATTATTGAAACAAAGTTGATAAATCATGAAAAAAATATGCAAATATGCTTTTCCCATTTGTGTTTTTGCGTACCATTAGTATCCTGCATTTGTTCTTCCCTTTCCTCATTAGCGCACAAAGTCATTGAGTATTGTCTTCTGATAAGTCCTCCAGTCTCCGTAACTCTACCTCCATTGGCTTCAGCTTTTCTGATTTTTGCACAAACTGAAGAACATTGCAAATAGAAATTTAAATAGCTAATAGATCCAAGAAAACCCAAAGTTGTTAAGGAATAAGAGTTCTTGTACATGGCAAAAAGACTGATTTATTCCACTTGATTTGAAAACTTTAACCACTTGTATACAGCAAGTCTGGCTACAAGACTTTAACACCATAGGAGTGTGGATACACAGCTCTCAAGAGGGTTTATATCCAATGCATTCTCCCTACTCCTAGTGCCCGGATGAGCTTCACTGGTGTGCAGTGTGGCCAAACCACGCGATTTGGTAGCCCAATGGGCGACTTTCACTACTCGCCCCGCGACACGCAAAGGCTCACCGCGAATTCGCGAATTTTGGGCTACTTTTTACTTTCTGTACGCGAATCTCTTTATCTCTCCGGACTTGTAAGAAGGTAGCCCAAAATGAGTAATGTGGTTTTGGCTTAGAGTTAACATATACAATAACCATAGAAAACCAACATTGAGATCATAACGGCCACTTCGCGTCCCCGATCCAACCCGTGGGGGTAAAGTGTGCAGCCGTGTATGCCGGGTGACAAAAGATCCTGTCGTCAATGGCCATGCAAATACAAAGAAACTATTGGAGTGAGTAACTCTGTAAGACATCAGTAAAACACATTAGTCTAACTAAGTAATTAACTTGCACAGAAGGGGTAATTACAGCACCAAGGGGGTGAAACGCATTCAAAACCAGTCGTCCGTGCTGTTCGCTGACAAGTTTGACTATTGCACGGAATAATTTATCAGTTTGGGTGCTTTTTGTATACACACCATAATGTCAATTCGATACAAAACAATCCGCCAAAATATCAGTTGTTGGATTTGGGTGCTATGGGGTGGGTAAATTTTGTCCTATCCAATGGCCACGCAACGAATGAAAGGACACATCAGTCGTCTTGATTTAGAAACCGCCTCAAATGATACATCTTTCCCTAAGGAGCGGGCCATTGCATTATGAAAAAAATAGTTATTGAGCACAATGATCCAGGTACACATTATTACACCTGAGCCACCTTAACACAATAAACATATTGTATCACTACAGATTAGTTGATATGCAAAGCGGCACCCACAGTATGTGGAAGAAGCGGATGGGGCCATTGCTGTCTATTGTTGGTACTCTAGGTTTTCTTTTGCGCGTCGGCAAAACATGCCCGAGACGGTTGAATTTCTAAAGATTACGGAACGTTTTGCCTCTATATCTAGCTAGAACCTCTTTGAGTACAGCGTATTATAGAATGAAATGTCTAGACTTAAGCTGGTGAAGTGTGAAGCATCATCTGGAAAAGCAAGTTTAGATCAATCTTCCATCCACAAGGATGTGAAGATTTTTATACAGCAGGATTGTATAAAAACTTATGCCGATTATAAAATATATCACATTACATTTTCTCCGTTTCTCTATACTTATTAAATTTGATTTTAGAATATTAAAGACGATTGTTATTATTGATATATGTTATTTTGAGTTTATTTAGCAAAGAAACTCATTGGAATTATATGTATTTTAGGCCTATATAAAATATGTGGTAAAAGATTTTATCCTGTGTCTCATACTTATTTATAATTTATGTATTTCGATATTTTGATGTTTTAATTGTAAATTTATAATTCCTTGTTCATTTATTTATTTGAAACTGAATTTGATTTTTATTTTGTAATAATTTATTTAGCAAAGAAAGTTCATTGAGTTATATATGGTTATTTTAGCCTATGTAGTTATACATTTTCTCTTCGTTTCGGTCTGAACTTTAAAAATTGGTTTAATATCCATAAATAATATATGTTTAGACTTGCTTCTTTACACCTTGTAGTTGTAGATCAAGGACAAAACCTAACGGACGTATTATAGCTAATCTTTTTCTGGACTTTAACATAATGTTTATAAAATTCAAGACACTGTAATATTGCAATAAGATGTTTAATGCAATGATGGTTAAATGAGGCAATATAATCAATGTTTTTTTTTTTTTTGTTTTTACTAAAAAGGGAGTTGAGATCGAATCCAAAATGATATTAACAGAATGGATGGTTTGGACCCTCCCGTGTTCAATTTTGAGCACTTTTAATTTGGGCGACTCTTTCGGCGGTTTGGGCGACTTTTCGGGCATCCCACCCGCGAATTGGGCTGAGAATTTTGGCAACCCTGCTGGTTGTGGTGTGCAGGCTTCAAACCTGTAGCTGACTAGCGTCAGGAGTGGGTTCGATTCCACATTCTGGGCAGATGCCGGTACATTGCTTTTATTTCCTCCTTCTCACCCAACTCACTCTGTGAACTTCTTAAAGAATACACTATCACAAGGTTTTATCAAGTACAACTAAATTGATTTTCCACTATGGATTCTCAATAAGTCATCCTAATAAGAGCCCAGGGCCACAAAGAGAGTTTCTGACATCTGTTCTCAAGAAAGCTGGTGGGGCTGGTTGGAAACAGGGTATACAGAAAAATGTAATATTGGAATAATTTTTATGCATCACATCTGCAGCAGGAATTGTTTTAAATACAAGTTTAGTACTCCGTTTTTCAATTTAACTTTGGTACAGTCCAAAATACTATTGAGATCAGATTGATAACTTGGTTTTGCACATCTTATCCTAACTGCATTCCTTACCTACAGTTATGAAAAATTTAACGAAGTGATGTAACTACTGTGTAAATAAATATCTCAAAAGGGGGTCCAGTGCCGATCGCTAATAGCCTTGTCCCCAGGGAACCAGCTGTTACTGGACAGTGGTCAAAATTGGTATCAGAAGAAAGCTACTACTTTTCTCATTTACCCTGTGAACTCTTGGGCTAAAGGATGTTTGGTTGGGATGTTATGAACAAAAAATATGCCCCCAATATTAATTTCACAACAGAGATTCTGTAGGATACATCACATTTTTAGACTCTCATTTCAAAAAACAGGTTGAAATATCGGCACGAAAGTTACAGATGGGGGTTTTGAGTAAAAGGCCATTCTATCGAGCATGAAAAATTAGCCCACTGCTACTAAGAAAAAAGTTTTCCATTCATTTTATGGCTTAAAAAAGAAATCTGATCATTGGGAGGCATCTTTTGTTCAAAAGAAAAAATAGGGAACCGTTCATTTGGTTCCCAAGTGTTCTCTAAAAATTATGTTAACGGGGGATGGCCCAATTTAAAGCAAAAAAACACAATTTTAAAGAGCGCCCTAATTTTCCAGCTAGTTGTGCAAGGCTGTGTATGTTGGTAAAGGCTAGTAAAACAATACTTATGAATGGTAGGAGCTCAAAAATCTGTTGTGCGCGCAAACGAGGAATTTTGTAATTAGAATAATTATCGGAGATCTTAAATAAGAATTAAACGGCTGCTGGAGAAAACGTCCTTCCAATATGAAATAGCCGGGGTGGGAAATTGTGCCATAACGTGCTACGCTATCATGAGGTAATAAATAATAATAATAAAACAAGGATTTGTTATCAGGAAAGGTGATATAAAGATCACCCCACCTGATTGGTTATAGCGCCACATGCAGGTGCCTCTAGGCGCTTCACAATTAACCAGGCCGTAGCCAGGAATTTGTGTGGGGGGGTGCGGAGTTGCCAGAAGCGGACCTTTGGCGTACCAAAACCATTTCTTTAGCTCAGCTGCGCTCGCAGGTTGACCCATTTGTCCCAAAATTTTTCACCGTCATCTCAAAATTCTGAAGAGGGGGGGGGGGGGGGGTAAGGGTAATGACATCTTCACCCAAATCAGAAAACAGTACACTAACATCACCAAGAGTCATAGTGGGATGGAGTAAAGCTACTGAGTCTTTCATATACCATGCACACAACCCTTAAAACAACAAAATTTACGCAAGGCAAGCCCCAAACTTTAACTTGGAAAACGGACCTTAAACATCATGAAGCGGCCGTTGTCATTGTGGGGGGGGGGGGGGGGTGCGTTGCACCCCCCGCACCCCCCGGGGTACGGCCTGCAATTAACTAAATTAAGCTTACTAATTAAATTCACAATTACATCAAAAAGCATACAATCTTTGTACAATAAACATAATTTTGTGTATATAAGTATAGATCATTAAAGCAAACATAATGGCAAAAAAAAACACCTAGACACAATGAAAAGGAACTC
>JAMKCH010014807.1:0-24309 GCA_023653785.1 Ophioderma brevispina | reverse complement strand
CGCAGTATTGAAAGACCGATTCCAAGGGTCCAGGAGGGCCCAGTGATCTCTGTTTTGTTTTTATAGAATTTTCGTTTTTGATTATGTTTCAATGAACCTCCTGTGCCCTGAATCCGAAGATGAGACGTACCTGTGGGAACAGTCTAGTCGTAGACGGAGATCAGAAGGAATACAAGTAATAAAACCAGGTTCGGGTGTAACCGGATAGCTAGATATATAGAGCGCCAAAGAATACTGAAAATTATGTCGTAACGATCTCGTCATTTATCTCATCATCTTGATATTATCTCGTCAACTATCTCGTCACTTTCTCATCATCTTGATATTATGTCGCCAACTATATGCGTCATTGATTCATATTCTTGAATTATGTCGAGTCAACTATTCTCGTCATTATATAATCAATGACTGATATTATGTCGTCAAACTATATCGTAACTTATCGCATAATCTTGATATTTGTCGTCAACTATCTCGTCATTTATACTCATATCTTGATATATGTCGTCAACTATCTCGTCACTTATCTCATCATCTCGATATCATTGTCTAAACTATGCTCGTCACTTATCCATCATCTCGATATTAGTGTCGCCAAATATCTCGTAATTTTTCATCATCTTGATATTATGTCGTCAACTCTCTATGTATCTCATCATCTCGATATCATGTCGTCAACTATCTCGTCATTTTATCTTCATCATCTTGATATTATGTCATTCTGTCGCAAACTATCTAGTAACTTTTCTCATTCATCGCATATATGTCGTCAACTATCTCGTCAATTTATCTCATCATCATGACAAGTATTTATCATTATCTCATCATTTATCTCGTCCTGTCGTCATCTCGTGCATCTCGTTCCTGGCCCTTCGGGGCTTCGTACTAATCTATTATTGTGATTGTGTATATACTAAACTGTAAGGTCCCATGAACGTCTCTCTGACTATTGCATTTGCAAACAGTTCATAGTAGTCAGGCGGAAGTATGCGCACACAGCCTGAAGGATTGGGGAAATGGAGTACAGGACTCGTTCTATCGAGATAATTTTAGGTTTATTATAATCTAAGCCAATATTTGACGGTGTGATCAAAACTTTGCCAAGTGAATTTTTGATGCTCAAAATACAATATGGCTGCTACCATGTCCAAAATTCACTAAAAATCCCTAAGTATTTCCGATAGAGGACAATTTTTGCGGTTCTCCGATGTGTTTAAGCACGATGAAGTACTAATATGTGATGTAATCATATAATTGCTAACAAAAAATCAATAGGATGCTCAAAAGTTAATACTGCGCTCGGAATCATTTAAAAATGACCGTAATTCCTACTATACAATTATGATGGCAGAATTAATTAAATGCTGATACGTCAAATAATGTTCTGCAGGGCAAAAAGCTGTTACAATTGAACACAATCTGCAAGAAATTATTTTAACACCTCTATAATGCATTTCGAAAAGCATCCGGCACGTCATGTGTTCTCCACATTTTCAGGGTAGAGGGCTGTATCTAGTGTCTACTGACTGTTTTATGCTTTACACTTAGAGATATATGTATTGATTACTAGAAACCCGTATTTGGCATTTCTCCGTATTGAATTTTTTTATATTCAAGATGGCAGCCAATCATAGCTGGTCTTTAAAGATTTTTTCATTTCATGTTATTACAACATAAAATCGCAGCCAAAAGCTGAATTCCATGATGTTTACAATATAAACATACATAGAAAATATACAGATAAAACATTTAAAAAAAAGGATAAAAATATAAATCTACAATTACAAATTGCCCTGCAATATCACCCATTCCAACAACTGAGTGTACCACATGAATTCCACACACACACCCATACTCACTCACCCACAACTCCCACCCACCCACCACCCCCCCCACTCCACTCACTCACTCACTCAATCACCCACCCACCACTCACCCACCACCATCACTCACTCACTCACACTCATCAAAACAAAACACTCGCAGCAATCAGTCATCCACCAACCCAAACACACATGAACTCATGAAAAAAATACTCCTAAAATGTAAACAAATGGTGAACGAGTACGTACCAAAAAATAATCTAATCGATTAATTGCACAGAATCAAGATATAATACAATTAATGAAACTTATGTTATTTTCACAGATTCAAAATAATGCGGCACAATGAAATTTAACGTATTGTAAGCCTTGTAAGTTGGTGATTGCACTATGCCATATCTGTCACCTCTGTATTTTTTGGTTCGTTCAAACCGGACCTTCTTTCTACTGTCAACTGGGGCAACTTGAAACTTTCATGCAAACCACGAGGTTAAAACGATCTGAAATGACACCTGATTCAGCAAATTTTTTGCACAATTCATCACGCCTATCACTAGCTGATAAGACACACTTGGTCCAGAGCAACTGTCATAAAAATCTGTGTAATCAAGGCCTAACATAAATTTTACAAAGCCCGCTTTTAATGGCTTCAATAGATGAAGATTGTGTTACAAGTGAGATTTGAGTGCCAGACTGGGGTAGCCTATTCCAACAATGGACGAACATACGTCGTGTAAACTGTGATATTTAAACCCTAATAATAAAGATATTTAAACCCTTATTATATGTGTATTATATGGAGTTCCGTCAACTATTATTATTATACAGGTGTAAATGAAGGTATGGGATAAGTATTTGAAATTTGAATCCTTAGTCTGGCATTTTTGTTTCGTTAACGGTGCAAAATGTAAAGATAGGGGCCAATATGGCCGTCTTTTTAAAACCTTCTTAAAACCTATAATTCGAGCCCTCTGTATTGTATTTAGTTATAACATCCAAATGATTACTTAAAGTTTAATTAAAGTATGAGATCTATGTCTTTGAACATTACAAGCTAGCGTCTGGTATGTATTGTTTTGACAACATGCTTAAATCAAAATGGGCGGCCATATATTATGAATATCTGAAAATTAGTAAGTTTTTAAAAGATCTTAAAAGGCCGTCATATATAGCTGCCATCTGATTGGTAAGCATTATACACACTTGAAGGCTAGAGAATATGAGTTCACAGGTATGGAGCCCAGAATTATGCCTCTATCACAAAAACTACGTGATGAGTTATGGGACAATTGAGGCTTTCGGGCATATTGGATTTCGGTGTGGCCATCATTGGATTTGATGGTAAAAAGTTGTTGTGATCAAAATCACAGATGCAAGAACCTGTCCATTAATTCCTCGTGTTTTAAAACCTGGATATAGAAGCATACAATTACGCGGCCATTTGAAGTGAATTTGAGAGTGGTAGCGCCAATATTGATTTCTAGAAAATGCCACTTGCAAGAAATTTTTCACCCGCCTCCAGAAATTATTGGCGTATTTCTTATAAACAAAATCATCGATAGAAAAGTCTGTACTCAATCGATATAAAAGTCTGTACTCCATGTGCGCACACTTCCACCTGCGCCCCAACATTCCTCCTGACTATAAGAGTTTTGTACAGGGAAGATTAAAAAACCACAAAGCAATTTAATCACGTCTGTCGTTCTGAGGGGCCCCCACTGCACCTGACCACACCAGGTTGTTTTTGTGTTTTATACATAGACTAGTAGGCCCCTTGATCCATGCACAACAGACCACCAAGGATGTTCCTTTTTCATCTCTTTCTAGACAGGAGCTCTTTATCAGAGAGCAACGTTCATGTTGACCGTAAACAGTTGAGTATATTTTTTGCTGAAATGATAGATTAGGGTTGTGTAGAATAAGAATCTGTCGGGTGCCACCTGGGCATCCATGGGCATATTTGAGAAATCCAAGATGGCGGTTCGCCATAAATGATAGTTATCTATTCAAAACCCGATATTTCAAAATATGGAGTTACTATACATACTATAGGATCCAAGGAAAACGTGTATGCATTTGAATTCATACTTAACATTCAAAATGGAAGCCAAACTCCAATAATTTTATTAAAATATGCCCTATACAGCAAATACGTGGCGGATAAAGAATGGACATGAAGTACTTAGATTATGTTGTTTAAGACCGATAAATGATTTCTGATACTTTTAAAGTGCAACATGACTTCATCAATATAGCAGCCAAAACGTGATATCTTCAAATCATGTGTCAATGCCATAGAAAAATGTACTTTTTGATCCCAACCAATGTACAACATACCTTGCATTTGTTTTAAATGCGCCAAATCGAATTAACAAATATGGTGTCAAGTTGTCGATAACCAATCGGAATTAACATTTTTTTCACTATATTGGCACTCAATTGATAATTTGACACATTTTATATTTATCGGGATTACCTGGTATCACTTGGTTATGATCATGGGTAAATTTCTAATTGGTTACATTGACACATATTTATACTTAAGGTAGAATTTGGGTCAAGTATTTTTTGAAGAATATATTCACGTTTTTGTCTTCCATATTGATTGGACCGTCATGTTACAATTTAAAAGTATCAGAAATACATTTATTTTGTCCTACCAACATAATCTAAGTACTCCATGTTTTTTTTTTTTTAGCGCAGGCAATTGCTGTTATAGGGCAATATTTTAAAATTATTAGATTTGGCTTCCATTTGAATTTGAAGTATGATTCAATGTTTGCATGCCATGCCTTTGGTCAATTGGTTCCTATAAGTGTATCCATTTACTATTTTATAACAATTAGGGTTTTTTTTGAAGAGAATAAGTATCATTTATGGCGACCCATCTTGGATTTCTCAAAATGTCCCCCCATGGATGCCCAGGTTTGGCACCCGGCACAAGCTCATCTACTTCACTTTACGGTCAGGCCAAACTTGGACCATATCTCCGACTACTTCAATGCTAAAGCATGCTGATTTAAACCCTGAAAACAATGTTCAAAATGATTTAGAATAAATTTCAAAATACAAATTACGTGTGAAAAAGCAAGATTTGTCGGTTCTTGTGTACTTAAGCGTTAAAATATTCTTTATCAACGTGTATTGGCATTTTTAGTAGGTTTTGGAAAGTTGATAATTCGCCTCCCCATTTTAGGTAATCAAGCATTTTTATATTACCGATTTCTTTTGCATTTCAGTGCACTCTAAACCCGCATAAAACTGCACTGTGGGTAGGGTAAAAGCAAAAGCAGATCTAAACAAATGAAATATAACCGCTGACTATGTCCATTCTTTAATATTAAAAAAATAACAAGCCACAAACATTCTGACCGGGTCACTATTGCTCGCATAACACTTAAGTGTATAAGGGGGAGGGGTCCACTGTGGGACCTAGACTAGGATCAATGGTTCCGTAACGGCTATGGAATTTGGTGAGGAAATTCTAAATTTTAGAAAGTAAAATTGTGCAGGGTGCCGGTTGTATTTAAAATTTTAAAATTAAAACATACTATTCAGCATGATGGAGAATTGTTTCTCTTGCTATGGTGAAAACGTGATTTTGTGTTTTTTATATCACAAAATGAAGCGAATCGCTCCCATGGCGATTTTCACGCTTCGCAAATGTGCAGAATTCTGAAACATTTTGATGTTTCGCTGTCATTTTTGTGCCCTTTAAAGCGGCACTGCACCTTTCAAATTCACAAAATATGAAATTTCTTCAACTTGCTCTCAAAGATAGTCCTAGGCTATTGGAAGAACGAAATCTATTTTACACATAAAAATAACATCCCCAAACCGATAGTGGACATTTTGATATGCGGATAAAGACATCCAGGTAATTTTGTATGCTAACTTTTTAAGTTTTCCATAACTTTAAATCAACAATGTGGTATATTACATGTATTTTTTGACTCGGACTCACTGATATTAAAACCCCAAGGTTATAGCGCGGTCAAACCTTGGCATAGCATAGAAACATGCTACGGAGTGAGTGTTTCTTGTGTTTAAAGGCCATTTTCGTCGTCTCTGAATTTAACGTCGCCTGCGACGTTAATTAATAAAATCGTTCGTTTACCCATAAGGAAGCTGATTTTTCTTAATTCATTTCGGGTGAGGGCTTTTGTATAGAAAGCTTTACAAACCATTCAAAAATATCGATTTCGAAAATCTTGATGGCGCACTATTTTCAAATGTGCCCGTCTCTTTAAATATGCATTCGATGTTTTATTTTGTTTCAATCGAGTAATGTTCCTATAATTACTGCATACATTAAGGATGAATCAGGAGCATCAAACTTGATAATTTTGATTTTTCGCCACAGATTCATGGCCTTTCCCAGTCCCTTATTTAGTAAAATATAGGGACGGGGAACTGAGTATAAATGTGGACCCAGGACTTCTTGGTTTGCGCGCTATGTTTTAACGCTAAATTATTTTGCTCAAGATTTTATGTGATTGCCTAAATATCAGTTGCGCATATTTTGGTGGAAAAAAAATCAAATCGGCCATGGCGTTTTTGTACTAATTAGCATAAATAAGCATTTTGGTGGCGCTATTCAAAATTTGTTTTGCACCCTAAGAGGAAAACATCAGTGCTTAAAAGACGTGAATCTCCATTCAGTTACGAGTCGTAGTAAGTGTCCGTTCGGACAGTAATGACAAAAATGTATGATTTTGTCCTTATTAGGTTGCTTTCAGTCTTGGCACTTGCAGGGTATGTTGGGATACCTATACTTGTTACATAAATGCAAAAATCTGATTTTGATGATTTTTTCGATTTTCTGATTTAGCAAATCACTGATAGTGACTTTAAATCGCACTGGAATAACTTCTTTGAAAGTGTATTTTTTATTTCACAATGCAATGCATTATGTCCTACTATTATGAGCCAAATTTTTATGGAAGTTGGCACTGTGGTATTTTAAGCGACGTCGTGTATAGAAAGCGAAATGTACAATAATTCGAAAAACTGTTTAGGCCTATCACCGATAAACTATGTTTTCGATCGAAAAACATGAGAAAATGTTCCTTCCCTCCTTTAATATAGGTGTACTAGAGTTAAAATGTGCCGGTCTAAGTGTGAGGTTTAATAAATAAGAATTTTCAGCTATGTTTGATAGTTATACATTTCTATTGTTTATTTGGTTTGAAAACCGTTGTGATTGGTTAAAATGAAAACATTACACTTCTTTTACATGGGACAATAGAATATCTTTTTGAGTGTTTTTCTCATGCAGTCAAATCGTTTTATTATTTAAATAATAGGTAAAGGAACCTATCCAAAACCATTGGCACCACCACCAGGCCTTAATGAAGGTAACAAATAAAGTTCTTAGCTTAAATTATTCAGGATTCTCCCAATACGTAGCTATGAAAATAAAGAAGTAAAAACAGTTTGACTATATATATAGATGATAAGTATATATATATATATTATATATATATAGATATTATATATATATATATATATATTATATATTATATATATATTATATATTGCATTTTGTGAGAAAAAGGATCATATTGAAACGACATAAATAGTTTCCAATTAATGAGTATTTTTCTATAGTTTATTACATTGTTCTTGAATGTTGTTCTTATTATGTATAAAATGTGCTTTGTTGGAACGGAAAACGAATTACAGAAAAGCAAGAATACAAAGTGATCGCAGACGCTTTAGAAATTTAACACTCAAAAGTATTTACTTTAATTAAAAAGGGTGATGTCATTTTGATGCATGGCTCGGTCGCAGTGAAGGTATTTTACACGTTGTGAATGAGGGTGAGCTTGGACCTGTTTGTGACGATCGCCTTTGATAATCACATGGCAAGAATGGTGTGTAGACAGCTTGGATACATGGTGGAAAAGTCGTTCGATTGTCAACGTTGGCTATTCAGGCAAAGGGAGAATCTGGTGGAGGAATTGAGTGTCGGGGAAATGAAGATTCACTTCTCGACTGTTTCCACAATGCCTTGGGTATTACAGGGTGGTGTGATCATTCGAGAGACGTTGCCATATCTTGCTCAAAAGGTAATCATAAGTAACATATTAAGGATCAGTATATGCATCTAACTCTACCTGGTTACCTTAAAATCAGATCCATGTGGTATAACATGGTAGTTTATCTATACTATACTAAAAAAGAAGATCTGCGAGTCTGTCCGCTATGCGTTTCGTTAAGTTTTGTAATATGGGACTGATATTTGGCACGAAGGTAGGGAGGATGACACAAAAAGTTCAAAGTTTATATAGATGTCAATCGCGGAAACATGCGCTTTGATAACTGAATTTACTCAAGGGAGAGCTGAACTCAGCACAGAACAAATCCGAGGTCAAATGTCACACACATAGGTCAACCTCAGGTATGACTTTTGACACCTGTTGACATTGAACCTCCGATTTGTTCTGTGATCAGGTCAGCGGTTCCCTGGTCTTTATTTAATTCCTTCTCGATCAACGATGATGTTTGAACCAGGTCCAGGATCCCGCTCAATATAAGCCCACCCCTTCTAAATATATAGGCCCGTAATCTCAAACGAGTTAACGCTAATCATGGTTAAATCGCAATTTAAACGCCCGCAAAAAAACGCCATCTCAAAGCATGGTTAACTTTAAACGCTGTTTAAATTTTAGCCGAACATCGTTAAACATATCTAAAAAAGTTTTAACACCTTAGCTCTGGTCCGGAGGTAGTTTAAGGCGTGTTTAAACTGACCACTTTTCATCAAATGCCTGATATTTTCAGCTATAGTGATACTGATTAATAAACCAGTTGTCTTCTATATTTCCTTATCGTGTTTTCTAAGTCCTCAGTTGATTTCTTCCTGTAAATTGTCATCTGCTTCTATTTTTATGCTCGTGTGTATCTGCTATCAGAAGTCGTTCATGTTTTGCGAGTATTGACTGATATAGCAAGTGCACCGTGCCCGGTGTTTTCTATCAATCGTGCGCAAATTCTAAGCTCATTGCATAACCACGCCATTCTTGAAATTACCCATGGACTTTCTGCGTAGCATTTAAAACTACGGGAGGTAGTTATTTACATAATTATTGTTGACCTGCTCGTAATATTATAGGCGAAGATAAGTCACAATTCGGTGGATGATATTACGGCGATTAATATCGTGGATAGCTAAACGACTTGTTAATATATTTAACCTGCGGTTTTTTTAAACTGTGCGTTAAGCTAACCATAGTTTAGGCCTAACCACGTGTATTTTAACATCGTTAAGATACGGCCCATAAGTACTCTTGAAATCAAGACTAAAATAACATTAGCGCTCGTTTCACTGTTATCCACGAGAACACAGTTCCTTGTGGGTTTGTGGTAAATCTCACACCTAGAGCGTGTGTTTTTCGACTTTATTTAATTCAATGCTCGCGCGTTTCTCCGAGCTTTTAGATAATATGGCGATTCATGAAATAAGGGTGAATTTCCAGATATATCGTGTATGTGGTCACGTTCAATACAAACTTTGAAATAACGTTTTATTGGAACAAACGGTAATATTTTTATAGAGCCGTTGAACTGCATTTGGGCATATAGTTTGCCATGCTTCCGTTTCTTTTATATGAGATACTTGCCATAACATTAAAATTATGGAAAAAAAAGAAAGATATTCTTAGCAGCTTGAATTCTTCCGAATATCAATGTTTCTTGTTGCGAAACATGTGTAGAAATTATGTGATGTTTTTACGTCGTGCCTCAATTTATTTGTATATTTTTTGAAATACTAACATAATGTCCGTGAAAATCTTATTTAGTACGTTATCATTCACAAAGCAGATTGAGTCATTTTACCCTATAACTCCACCAACCAATAGTCGTAGGTGGTACAAAATATACATTTTTGGAATCCTTATGATTAGATGAACAATATGACACACATTTCAAAAGGATTGGGGCATTTTAAAAATTTGACCCCTGTGTAAACTTAAATTGGTCCCTGTTGAAAAAGTGGTACCACAATTTGAGAGTACAGTAGAGGGGCCACACCAACTACCAAATATGTTAAACCTTTCTGTAGGTGGGGGTAAACGAAATCTTAAATAAGGCCCCTATGATATTCTGCTCCTCCTCTATTAGGCCAGTTTTTTAGAAGAACTTGTTTAGATAGAACGCGATCTTCGTCTTATTAAAATACGTATTTAAAATTGACTTTTAAAAAAGGGGCAAAACCGCGTTTAAAATTTTCAACCATTTGCTTGCTTAAACAGAAGCTTTAAACACAAGTAACATCGCCGTTATTTAAAGACGCTAACTTGAGTGTATGAAAGGCCCTATTGTGTTTTAATGGTTGAACGCACAAAATGTATCGTGGCTTTCAGTAGCGTTAATGTGATACACCAACAGGGCGAGAATGGTATGCACCAGTGCTGTTGTCAATAGCACTGTGCAATGGGCCGTGCACTAGGTGGAAATACACACGAGAACACTTCTTAAACTAGCCCCGTACCTAGTTTAAATTTCGATGCATTTGGCGGAGTTAAAATTGAGTTTAACTTTAAACCCTTCTAAATGCGTTACTTAAACGATACGTTTATCCCGCATATAAACATTCGCTTAACATAAAATCGCGCTGAACACATTTTTGGAATACGGGCATAAATGTTTTGAAACAAAAAACATACAATTTTGAGACAATCATTTTGGGATGGAGTCTTATCTGCAAAATGCACTGTGTTCATGAAAATCGACCATATTTGTCTATTCACTTTCTCGGGTTGCATCACTTTAAGTTCATCTCGCGTGCATTGCATTGATTTTCGCTTTGTCATACATTAACTTTAAAGGTATGCGTAACGCTGAATAAATTTTGAAACTTAGTCAGATGGTCTTCAGTATAGGCGCCGAAAGATCATATAGAAGTCATCTGGGTCATGATGAAAAATGTTAAATGCATTCTTCCATAGAACTTGAAATTGATACTCGTTCACTGAAGTTATCAGAATGATCTGTGAAGATTACTGCGATGGGAACTTGATACAGAGGTCTGTTCGTGCCAAAACTAATTCCAAAACACTTAACATGCAAGTCTCCAGCAGAGAAACAGTAGGAATTTACTAAATTACTGTTTTGTCAATCTATTTAAAATGACAATGGTTTGTTTTTAACATCGATTCAGCCAGGTGGTCCTTCAGGCCGAACCATTGAAGACGTTACATGTCAATTAGGGTTCATATGTTTTTATTAGTAAATTTTTACTTCGTAACAGTATAGTCATTTGATATTTATTCTTTGCAATCACAGAGGGCCCTCGTTTATCTGGTGGAGAGTGGAGGACAGAGACCAATTTCAGGGTCGAATAGAATATCTTCAAATGAGAATGGGGGACAGTGTTGTGGGGGTGACGATTGGGGTAGGAAGAAGCCGATGTTGCTTGTAAGGAAATGGGCTTCTTCAACGCTACCCAGGTAGGTTCTGTTATTTTCATACGTTATAGTTTAACTTGTTCGAGATTATAGTCGATTCGTGAAAAGATGGGATTTGCCGGGATAATTAGGACAAAATTGTAATGGCCATATGTGGTATATTTTGTCGATATGAGTAGTTTTGGTTTTTTGCGACCTGTGGTTCAATTTTATTTGATTTTAAACCTACAAAATAAGCTAAGCTGACTTCTACAACTAGCATTAAGTTGATGAACTGCTCTGACAGTACCATAAAATATCAATTGATAAATGTCAACACACTTCTGTATCACGCAGCAGCTATCTATCGACTCGTGCTATTTTCCTACTAAATCATAGAGATACACACGTACAGACAATTCTCGAATATGTTGGAGCTTACATGCACATAAAACACATATAGGCCCGTAGTCCAAAGGTGTTTTAGCGCGATTCAAGCTCACCAGCGAACGTTTATGTGTGAGATAAACGTAGTTCTTAAGTAAAGGCAATTCCAGAAAGGAGTTTAATTAGTGAATTTTAAAGCAGTCAAAATGCGTTTGAATTTAAACTAGGTAACGGGGCTAGTTTAATAAGTTTTTAAAGTGTGTTTCCTTCAAGTGCACGGCCCATTGCACTGTCCAATTGACAAACAGCAATTCGTCCAGGTGAACCCTTAAACAGGGGCGGATCCAGGGATTTGAACAAAAACATCAACATTACCGGGGGGGGGGGCTGACAGAACTGTGAAAGGTCAAACTTGTCCCAAAATGGGCTTATTTTGCAAGATTTTGCAGTGTGCGGTCAACCATTAGTTTTACAACCAACAATAGGGCCCTTTTTATACACCAAGTTAGGGTCTTATAACGACGATGTTACTCGTGTTTAAAGCTTCCGCTTATCGTAAAATATTTAAAAGTGGTGGGCCGGATTCTCAAACGATATGTTTAACATAAACGGTGGTTAGGCCAAAACTGATAGGTAGACTAAACGCAATGTTTTAAAAAACCGCGGGTTAAAATTTTAACAAGTCGTTTAAGCTAACCACTGTATTTTAACGCCCCACCGTAAATAACATACACCGAACTGTGAATTATTTTCGCCTTGATATCATTACGTGTGCTTGTGAACAATATTTATATCCAGACAATGCCCTCCGTAGTTGTAAATGCAACGCTGAAAGCCCACGGGGCAATTTAAAGAATGTCGCGTTACGCAAAGAGCTTTAGAAGTGGTGAAGTTGTTGATGATGATTACAAAAGCCCGGGCCTATTTAAAACTGTTTATGTCGTGTGCCGCACTGGCTATCATTCAATACGATAACAGATAAAACACGAGCATGAAAATAGAAAGAAAGGAAAAAATTTAACGAGAAGAAATGAACCGCAAGGCTCTTTGAAAAGGAAAGATAAGAGAAATAAAGGAGGTAACTGGTCTACCACGAGTATCACATAGAGCTGAAAATATCAGGCATTTGATGAAAAGTTGAAGTTGAAAACGCCTTAAACTACCCCCGGACAAGTCTAAGTTTAAAACAAAGTTTTAGGCATGTATAACGATGTTCGGCTAAAATTTAAACAGCGTTTAAGTTAACCATGCTTTGAGAATTCCGTTTATTTTAGCGGGCGTTTTAAATTGCGATTTAACCAGTGGTTAGCGTTAAACATAGTTTGAGAATACGGGCCGTTTGGCTTAAACGTAATTTTAATTTACCACGGGGATTTGTGATAAAATCGGCATTTAGCTAATCAAGTTTCTGGGAATAAGGGCCATTTTGTCGGAAGTTAAAAGCGCGTTTAACTTTCAAATTCCCTTTTGGAATGCCGTTAAATTCAAGGTTATCTTCTCAATAAACCTTCGCTTAATTAGCTTAAAATCGCGCGCTTAAACACCTTTGGAATACGGAGCCGATGTCTTTAATGGGAGATATCTGAGTCATTACACCATCATTAACGAATTTTCTGTCCGATGTGAGTTATTTCCCAGGCCCGTGAGGAAAAGTCTGCTGTAGGAAGCAGGCAAGATTGGACTGCTGAGTGATGAGGTGGCGTGTGTACGGGAAATGGAATCAGCCCTTGACCGAATGCACGCAAGCTGAATGGGGTAAACTAATACCTGCTTGCATGAGGATGATGCACGCGTAGAATTTCTGGGTTATTATTTGAGAGTTTACTTCAGAGATTTTGAAAATATATTTTTTGTTTAATATTAAAACTAGTCAAATAGTAGGAACTAAGATTTCAAACTAAAATGCCCAATTCCAAAGATTTGAGATGAATCGGATTTTTCATTTCCATGCAGTAAAACATTATGTGTATAGCAGGCCATAGGATACTGGATATACAAAAAATGCAGGATCCTGAAATTATAGCAACGTTGTGATTTTCTATAGAAAGGAATTGAGCTGAGCTTTGCTATTTCTGCAGAGTGATTAGTATATGGAAAAACATGTTGTTATGCAAAAAAGCCAATTTATTTGACAATGAGAGGTGTCCCCTTGGAAAATCTCGAGTCACACTTTATTCCAAAGGCGACAAATCCATAGGAATACAGAAATGATTCTAAATCACTTGAATAATATGACAAATGATTTGGCTAACTTGTGAAGAGCAGAATTGTTGAGTAAAAATGCCCACAAAAGGTTGTTGTATCTTGGATCGCCGCTTTGCCAACTGAACTGGTCAAGGAGTGTGCGACGATGCTGGTTCCTCTTCATAACTCGTATTATAACGATATTCCCTTGTATCTGGTTCTGTTCCTTCTCAACTTAAACATGGCATCATGGTTCCCATTTTAAAGAAATCTGGACTTGATCGGCAAACATCCTTAACAACTACAGACCCATTTAAACATTATTCTTTCCAAAATACTTGAAAAAAGTGGTTCTTAGCCATACAGAAACACCGTTTAGACCATAAGCTTCTTGAAGCTAACCAATCAGCGTATAGAGAGGGTCATAGCGTGGAGACCGCAGTACTGAGTGTATCATTGACAACTTGTTGACCAAATCTGAAGAGATGTTAGTCTCACTTATTCACTCCTTGACTTCAGTGCTGCCTTCGATACCCTTGACCATTCTGTTCTCTAAGCGTCTCGAAGAGAGTTTTGGTATCAAAGGAAATGTACTTTCATGTTCACCTCAAGTTTCCCATCGTCTCAGTCATTATCGTCGCTGGTACGTCTCCAAATCGCGCCGCTTTTGTAGGGTGCCCACAGGGCTCGGTCTCGGGCCGTTTTATTTTTGTTATATATAACAATCGCTCTTGATGTTATCAATCAGTAAATTGTTCGTTATCACAAGTACGCCGATGATACGCAGATTTCATATCGGCGCTGAGGATTTGGTGTCAACACTAAGGCAGACTATTCAAGATTGTATTCGTCCATTTGCGTTGATGAACGTAACAAGCGTATGCTTAATACTGACAAGATGGAGGTGATGACCGTTGGCACGGCTTTTCGTATTAACCAGATTGAGAGTAATACTATACGGATTTTGGACTGTGACATCATTTTTTCAAAATTCTGTCAGTATCTCGGTGTTCGACTTGATCAATCTTTATCCCTGTCTGAACTATAGTGACATCTGCGTTCTGATATTTTATCTTTAAGCGATTGGATGTATAAGACTTCCTATCTTAAAAAAGCAACACGATTCTGGTTAATTCGATCCTCACTACGCCTTGATTTTTGTAATTCCATTTTTCTGTATCAACTCGACAAAGCAACTCAACGTTACAACGTAATCCAAATTGTGCGCTGCTCGCCTAATTCTCAAGAAACGAAAACATGACCATATTAGCACCTTTGCTTGTTGAGCTTCACGGCTCACCGTGGATTTTCGCATAAAATTCAAACTGGCCGTTTTTTTTGCCTTCAAGCATTTCGAAGGTACCTTGCCGTTTATTTGGTCATCGTGCTTTCCACTTACCACCATCACGTTCATCATCCGCTCAATCATCTGCAAAGTTATTGAAACTTCCAGGGTCAACCTTAAATCAGCTGTTGAACGCTCATTCATTTCGGCGCTGCGTCAGCTGTTTTGGAATTCCTTCCAACACAGTCGTAGTATCCCCCAATTCCAAGACTTCAAACTCACTTAAAACTCAACCTTTTTCGTCCAAAGCTTTTCATAGCTCATAGCTGTTTTGTTTGCTTTGTTTGTGTGACTGTATGTCGCGCCTGAGTTCTTATTGAAGGTTTTGTGCCTTATAAGAACTATTATTATTATAATGTTTAGAATAGTTAAGTGTTCTTTTCCCCCGGGGGTGCCCTCCCTAAAAATGGGTGACGGGGATGTGTGGCACTATTGCCCCCCCTTTTTTAAACCTGATGTCAATGACAGACCGCACCGTTTTTTAAATCTGCTGTCAATGAGGGCCCCCTTATTTTAACCTGCTGTCAATATAAAGACTCCCCTTTTTAACCTTCATGACGACCCCCCTTTTTTCTTTACGCTCAGTTGGATTACTTCCCATTTTTATCAAATTCACTGAATGACCCCTTATTTCTATTCATGCTCTCACAGAAAGCCCCTTTTTAAATGTTTATCACAATATAAACTGGTTTGAAATGGTAAGAATTTGGCCGAGAATGACCCCCTTTTTTCACAAAAATGTGGAGGCTCAAGTGATAGGACCCCCGAGTTTTGCATCCGCCTCAACCAATGATCCCTTTTTTCCCTTAAAGTTACTCAGCGAATGCCCCCTACTTTGAAAGTCCAATCCGCACATCCCCGTCACTTTCATAGATGCTTTTCCCCATGCACTTAAAACAACAAGGGCCTTATCCAAACGATGCTTTAAAGCCGTACTGTGGTTATCTAAAACCGAGTCAAAAAAAGAAACGCTGGTTCAACTGTTTGCCTTTCGTTTAGCTAACCATATATCGTAATATCATCCCCTGCACTTTGTCTAACCTTCGGCCGATAGTGGCTGAGGTGGTCTTGAATGCGTAAAAAGTGCTGTAAAATTTACAGAAACTTCTGACAAGCAATTCTGCCAACAAACCCTTATTTAGTGTATTATCACTTTTTCATTTCCTGTATATTTTAGTTGGATAACTTTTTGGGTACATGTATAATTGTATATTATGCATACAAAATGCTGATCTTAGCGGATCGGCTTATTAAATTGATTTTAGAGTGTTGGTCCATTGTATTGCTATTGCATATTTTTGGAATGCGGCCTAGTTATTTACTCTATTGCCTGTTCTCGAGATATTGAATATGACAGGGCAGGTAGACTAACACATACAATAGCAATTGTGTGAAGTTTTTTTGTTGCCGTATCCACAAGTCATTGTAATGGCCATGTGGTGGTGTCAGTATTTGTTCACTATTGTTCTTATCCGGGGCCGCGTGTATCCATGATACGGACTCCCCTAACATGGCCCGCGGTTGAGGCTGGGCGGATTTGGAAACAGTCATGGGTTTACACCCTACTCTATTCGACACTGACTGCGATGTACATGTAAGTTGTGACTCTCTGTACACGGACCGACGAGCTTAACGTCCCCTCCAAAGGACGGGATGGTTTCATGATCCATTTGCCCATTCCAAGTGAACCATGGAGGAGATCGGTAATTCTGTATTTTAATCTAGCTGGTATACAGATCAATCCAGAATTGGTAGGAACCCGAATAAATCCCCGGCAAGAGTGCCACGACCGCCACCGGGATTCGACCCGGAAGTTTATTGTAATTTGCTGGCCAGAGGCAAGCACCTACACCGCTAGGCCACGCTCTCCCACGGTGAGAAGTAATGTCTGCATGCTTTACAAAAACCTGGCCAAACACCAATGATGATTCCACTAGCCCTGGGCCTGACAGGCAAAGCCTGGCAGAAGTCCCCCTAAAATGATAACTTACATATGTGACTCTACAACTCGTATCGTCCCCAGAACTCTCCAATCGTACGGAAGTGGTCAAAATCTTGTTATCTGTAGAAGGCTATTCCTTTTTTATTTACCCTGTAAAATCTTAAGGCTAAAGATGTTTTGGTTTGTAAGTTATTAGCAAAAATGTGCCCATTTGATTCGGCCAATTTAATTTTACAAAAATCTCTATGGGTGAGCTTTCCGTTTAAAGGCTGACTCAGAGTTTCAAATAAGATTTTTTGTGTGTACGCATTAAAAAGTAGACACCAGAACCTAATGATATTAACCTCAATTGACCATTCCAAAGTTTGAGATGAATTGGATGTTTATATTTTTTTGTATGTAGTAAACATTTATGTATCGTATTGCTTGCCATAGGATACTGTGTATAACAAAAATGTCCGGATCCGACTTTATAACAAAACTTTGTGGATTTTCTATATGAAGGACTTCGTTTTGAGCTTAGCTATTTCACACGTGGCTTAGTTATGGACAAGCATTGCGTACATGCAAAAACTGATATTTGTGTTTAAACTTGCGGGCCGCCCTCCCTCGGGAAATCTCTGAGTCGCCTTTAAGTCCATACTCTATGGGGTTTACACAAATCACGTTTTTAACTCACTTTTTAAAAAACTTTTTCCCCCCCCCTTTCCCCACAAAACTGATTGAAACTATCGCCGGGGGGGTAGGTGAAGGCCGTTCTATCAAGATGAACACCGTTATATAAACTAAATCCAGCCATCCCCTTAAATATCTATTCTCACTTTCAGGAAATTTTCGTCTGGTTGGGATGCCAAATGACAACCAAGGAATACTACAGGTTTATCACGCGGGCCAATGGGGATACATCTGTGGGCCGGTTCAATACTTCGAAACATTGGTTTGTCAGCGATTGGGATTTTCCAAGGGTGAAGACGCAGAAATGACCCGATATGATGTTGGATGGAATGTAGATACAAAAACCAAAGCGTGGTGGAAGGATTCCATAAACTGCCCTTCTTCTGCGGAAACCATAGAGGAGTGTACCGCAGGCCTTAGCTATAGCGATAAAGGGGGTTGTTCACATGCCTACATTTTAATATGTTTATAATTGCAAACTTGTAGTCCTGATTATGTATTATACGTATTTGAATCAACATGAAACCATATGTTGAAAATATTGAGACCAATTCATCAAATATCAGGAAAAACATTCAATCATGTAACATTGTCTGTCTTTGATCCTTCTATAAATGACATATGGCCGTGTAACATTCGTCTTCACACAAGTTACCAATGTCTCATTAGAATGGACATTAAATGTGACGTCGTAGCTAGTCATGTTATTTCAATTGCAGAAAAAGAGGAAAATTATCGGGTTTATGTTAGGGCTTTTATTGTTTGTTCGTTAAGTTTTAATAAGTATTTTATTTTACAGAAAATATGCACATTTTATTTAAGCCACTATCAGTCATTTTTTTTCAAATTAAAAATGCCGATTTCGTCTCTAAATTGCTAGAGCTAGGCTATATCAACACCTGATATTACTGTTTTTTGTAAAACAAACCAGACACTTAAACATTTTAAAGCGGTCTCGAAGATGCCATTTATGACTGTTTCTAGACCTTAAAAAAATCGGATCCCGACTTTTATTAGTAAACAAAGCAAAGCACAAAAATCATAATTTCTTGACAAATACGGCATGTTACGCTCAGCCACTTACATAGACCTTTACTTCAACAATTTCCAATACAACAGTGAAAAAAATTGACTTGTTTACATTGTGAAGAAATTTGCTGATAGTAGCTTTAAGGTAACAGCTGGTTATTAAATTTCAATAATGTATGAAGAATTTGCACTTGGTTTTGTGCCTTTTGCCCTCCTCCCTATGTGGATTACGGAATTTGTTCTTATCTAAGTTTTTTTGGTATAACGTCCTTTGTCTGTCTCACTTCATGCTGTGATAATCCCACCCCTCAGCATTCCAATAATTCTGTCCTTACTCAGATTTTGAACACGGAAGCTTACCCATCGCTATACTTGCTGTCATTGAGAAGGAATCACTATGACCCTAAATAAAATCTCATTCCTATACCGCAGTTCTTTAGCTTTCATTCAGGTTCAGCAAATATAAAGCAAATACACCCCTGCTCACTTGGGCCATTTTCCGAAAGGTGTTCAAGTTGCTCTCCAAAATGACCAAATTCAACATTACGGAATTCCTGAAAATCATTGAAATGTAAACTTTATGTTTCCTCAGAACACGACACCAATGCAGGGGTGATCTAAAAAAAATATCCGATTTTAGTATATTGACTACGTTAACACTTAAGTAACGTAATCTGGGTAAGTATCTGCCGGGCCTTTTTCTTAGTCGTGCTGTTCTTGAAGAAGTACGTTCTTTCAGTCTCTATAAGCCTTATCCAGTATTGCCTTCATACTAAGAATGGTGTAGTATTCGACTTTATGTTCACGTCGTTTTGTAAGAGCGATCAGGAGGGAGTACGTAAAAATCTTGCGTGGTATGAACGTAACATGAGGGATTTCTTTCATTACTAGGACTGGAAATTGTTACCCTTAAACCAGATTTTTTCATTCAACACATGTATAATATACAGTGACATCCTCTCGATTTTATCACTATTGAACTTGGTCTTCCGTTTTTGTAAAATTTTGTATCCATCGAATTATATTTGCGACATGCTCTCAGAAACTCTTTTGCGACACGTTATCATCCAATATTATCCATGTTGTTGACGTAAAAAAAAGACATAATAAGGCGGATAAAGATGCAATGTAATCTGTCCGGATCATTTTGAAAACATACCCCTAAGTTAACTTTATATTAATAAACCTTCATTTTTACGGCCATAACAAGGCTTAAACTGTGACTGTGACTCTGCGACACTAAGAACGACTTTTTGAACACTTTATCGTAGAATGGCCCCTAACATATATTTTGACTTGATACCCAACATGCATTATCAGCTGTTGTTCATGCCGACCCAACATGCTACTGAACTGGGTCCTTTGGTGGATTAGTATGCCTTACCCCAACAAAAGGAATGATCCAAGAATCATCAATTGGTAGATTGTCGTGTATCATGCTTATTAAGAGCCGACGTACACCTGTCAACTTGCATATTTGCTTTCTTAAACATCTATAATAACCATTACATGAAATGATCCAGGCCTGAGGTCGATCAGGTGTATGTTTTCATATTGACTCAAGCATGATTCTTTGGATTCCAACGATTACGCAATCTCTTTGGGTGCGATGTTCAAAATGGAATGTCGACACCCTATTGTCTGTTTCTGGTCCTTACAAATTTTAACAAAACGGTCAATGTTATTCTCTCACGGTATTCTGGAGTAAATACTATATTTGGTATAAGCATACATCATTTGTCCAGGAGAAGGCGTTGGACCCGATTATTTTTGGCACGTAGAGCCACATATCTTATGAACAGTTTGCCAGAATCTGTCGGAAACCTCAGGGTCCACGTTTGGTTTGGGGACACTACGCGACATCTCAGAACAATTTGGTGAACCTGTAGATCATTTGTGCCGAAAAAATGAGCCCGAGTCGGATGACAATATGTGCGATACGCAAAACCCTTTCTAATTACCTTAAAATAGCTTGATTCGATAAGAAAATGCCTACGGCGGTCGCGGTAAGTTTATATCATGCTTCTAAAATTGAAAAAAAAAGTTTGGCGTAAATTGAACCATAGCGTTTGAAAATTCTCAGACTGGAATAATCCGGGAAAAAGGGCCCCCCAAAAAAAAAAACAAAATTGTTGGAAAAAGGTGTGCGGCCCGTATGCGATTGCGTGTCACTTTTCCGTTGTTTGCAGCACCGAAATACCCGCAAAACGTTTCAATTTTATATAGGTTCAGACCCATTACGATACATATTCAATACAAAACTTAGTGGACCTCGGATGCAAACATCCATAGAACCCCATCGTTTTCCGGAGATATTTATGAGGGCGAATGCCGCTCATATTGATTTGATCGTCACGTCCAGTTGTCTTATATCAGTGTATGCATTTTGTTTACTACTTATTTGCTTAGGTTCGACCACACAAATTGTCAGGACTCTATAGGGATGAATAAAACGGGATGTCGAAGAGAGATTATGATTTGAATCAATATGCAATATATCGGATATCTTAATAAAAATGTTCTAAACATAGAATTCTAAGTGACTTTCGAGGATCTTATAGCAGAGAATGTGTTTTGAAGAAGGAAAAAAATCTGCTAATTGTTGAGCTCCGAGTGTTACTTATCGCTAGATGGTTTCAACACTTCAGTGGCTAGATGTTCCGGTTCTCGGCTTCGTTACTTGGTGCAGGAGTGTATTTTTTAATTAGTGATAAGTGGCGAGGCACTCTAGGCATACTTTTTAGGTTTTTACTTTTCGAAACTAACTGGTGTAATAATATTATTATAAACCTGTAGATCATATAATGGAATTATAGGATATTTGTAATGGAGGATACGTATGATGTATTTTGAAGAATACATTCTTTGCTTGGGTTGTCGCCGTTGCGCCCCGAAACTAACTGGAAAAAGCGCCCATCTTACTTCAATAGCTTCGTTTGCGAGATGTCCACGTTAGAAGAATCGAGTAATCATCCAATATCCATAATACATTTGTCAATATTGTCGAAATCACGCTCTGTGTAGGCCTATATATCTTTTAAAAACTTGTTTAACTTCATGACTGTACATGATGCCTGTCTTCAATACCTCATCTACGCTTATGGGATATGATGAAATCGATCGCATTAATCCCCCAAATCACCAAGATTATCACTAGTCCAACAGTGACTCTTCTCGCATGTGTCTAATAAGATTCAACAAATTTTGCCATAGACATCGAGTGCATATGAAATATGCTTCAAATTTTATTGTATTATCCCAAATTTTTCAGCGGTTCGCGAAGCTTACCTGGAATGTCTTCCGTGTAGTTTTATTGGCTAAATCACGTAAACACGATGAAATTTACGAGGAAACTGTTCGCACGATTCCAGAACTAACTGCTCCCATTTCACACAGAAAAGGTCAATTGGAGGTCACGCGAGGTCAACGCTTTCAGGTGGCGTTGTATCATCATCATGAATTTAGGATTTCTACAGTTGAATACTGTTGTGAGTTTCGTTTCAAATGAATTAGTGCACAGTTTTTATGTGTGTTTTGGTTGTGATATTATTGTTTATTGATTCTATGTGTGGTTGGGGGATGATGATTTAATTATATCTTAAAAATACATTTTGCAACCAAACTACTCTACCAGTGGACTGGCTATGTTTGCCGACTAACCCCATCGAGATTAATAAATGATGGCGTCTCTTACCTGGCGTTTATAAAGGCCGTGCAACTTGTTTCAAACTCTTGACAAGGATCAGGGGGTAGACTGCCACCTACAGCAAGGTCGTGTCATACCCCCCCCCCCTGCGTTGTGCTGCATAGCTCCTTCAAGTTCTCGTTTGTTTTTATATATTTCGTGCTCGCACCTCGTTGAGTCAATGCGCTGGTATATATGAGAATGAGACTAAATTTGACTAAATCTTCCAGCAGTCTGGATTTGAGATGGTGCTAAATGGAATGTGTTCAAATGCATGTTTCTCCCAAATTTCTTCTACGAACTAAAAGTTCGCAGAACAAAATGCTTTAAATGATATCTTATTTCCGTATGGTCAACATTGAATGAATTCATCAAGCGCTTTTGGAGGAATCTCAGGCATATTAATGCCCATGTAAGATTTTTTTCATATTACTGACACAGGAGCCTGGCAACCTCAAATTCCAACTCGTATCGAACATCGGGCTTCCTTCCCTCCCCCCCCCCCCCTACATTCACCCCTGGACCCTACCGGTAACTCCTCCAAGACGTACGGTTGATGTATTGACCAAAATACAACCGGTGGCTGTGACCTCAACTTCCTCTTGAAATCAAGGCCCATCTTTTGTTTTTGGTTATCGAACAAATTCTGTTTAATTAACAGCTTAAAAAGCAGCCGACACCGTCATCATATTATGCTTGAAGTTGATCTGAACTCGTGGAGAACAGTAAGTTAACAAAACAGTAAAATTTAGGAGGCACATGGAACAAGATATTTGTCATTTCACGTACATGGAAGTCCAGCAAGTCTCTGGTACCTTATATACAGAGTGTATAAGGTAGATCTATTGGGACTAGATTAATCACCTAATTGGCCACGTGTGAAAGAATAGAGTAACACTAATATCCCATAATACATTGTGTCAAGTATGCCATAAACATTGGTAACAGTGGGGGACATAACGATGTTACACGCAATCTGATAACTTATCTACTGTGTTGTGGATTATGGTTAATGCATTTAACCTTTTTAGCTCCAATACATTGGGCACTTAAGCACTCAAAAGGGCTTCTCTGCTATGGTTGTTTTATTGCCCGATTCTAATTGACAATGTTTAGGCCTATGTGCTAACTAATAGAAAAAATAGTTTTGCTTTTGTCTGTGGACAAAGTTTAGTTTTAAAAAAACCAAGAAATGTTTGTAAGAGAAAAAATAGCCCAATTTGATATCTTAAACATACATTAGCTTGTTTGTTAGGTATTTGGATACCATTTACTAGTAGAGTTGGAAAATTGTGAGCGAGAATTACAACCTATAACTGATATTTTGGTCATTTTGGAGAATCTGGGCTCTTTAAATTCACAAACACCTTTTGTTTTGCAGTCAGTAAAATTGCGAAATATCAATTTCGCCCCCCTATGTTCCATACATTTCTTCTTCAACTTATGACGTCATAGTGACTTCATACTCTCTAAAATCATTGACTTATTTTTAAATCTCAGAAACTTGTTTCGCGGCAACACCTTTTGGATTTGAAAATATCTTTTAGACTAAACATAAGTCTCTCATTTCTTATTTTAAGTCATTTTAGATTTTTGTTTGGTAATCTGAAGGATTTTGTTAAATAAGTCTTTTTACATACTTATTAATTTTAAATCCAAAAAGTTTTGTCTAGCTAACAAGTCTCTTAATTTAAAATAAGTCCAATGATTTTAGAGAGTATTGCGAATGTTGGTACGCAATTTGATGCCAATAGAAATATAGTACTCAAAGTCTAGTTAGCGTGGTCCCTAATTTATAGGAATTAAGATGCCAGTAGGAGTCGGGGGGGTGGTGGGGACCGGGCCCG
>JAMKCH010014806.1:0-27400 GCA_023653785.1 Ophioderma brevispina | reverse complement strand
AAGACGGTACTCTTCGATCCGGACGTACAGCATAAAGTATATACCGGTGGAGAATTGCGGAGCCGATGAAGCAGATGAATAGTTGACGTGCCGATTCCGGGGAAGTCGGGAGGGATGAGCAGAGGCAACCGGAAGCGGGCAGACTGAGCCTGCTGTAGTAGTTGACGGCACGAAACCTAGTATGAATCCTAAGCGGGAGCGGCGAAGCCCCCTAGGTTTTCCTCTGATCGTGGATATGTGAGATACATTTTTATATTATATGAGTAGGAGGAGGATGAATGAGGGTAGGATTGAGAACCTTGTAATATAGTTATTCCCCACGAAATCACCAATCACGGCGACAATCAACTAATCAAAGCATTGATTTAATCGTTGTAGCATTTGGGTGTGTATTCAGACAATCAGGGACGATAAAGGCTAAATTAATTGTTGCTGCAAATTGACAGTCGTAGGCGTGCGAGAGGTTAAGTCCAACACAGGTGTCTGGTGTAGCCTGGTTCGTGCGTGAAAGAGGAAGGTTACGGCTCCATCACGTCCTTGGGAGTATGCCACCGGGCGGCTGACTTGAGACGAATTGCAGACGTGCCGCATGACTTTGAATGGCAAGAATGGGCGACTACCTTTGTATTAATGGCCAAACGGGCCAGACGACTTTAGATGAAATGGCCAGACGGGCCGAACAACTTTGGATGACTAGGCAGACGCGCTGGACGATCGCGACTTGAGACGAATGGCAGATGGGCCGGATGACGTGAGACTAAAGGGCATACGCGCCGAAAAAACCCCCGACTTTAGATTAGTCCATAACTGCCATCATCAGATTTTCCGTTCGTTGCACCCCATTAGTGATTAATTTTCCCCATCTATTACCTTAAAGGGATGTCCCCCCCTGACTAGCATTAGGTATGTTTTTCCGCACCGAAAGCTGCACGTTAGCGTTTCCTGCCCATTCAAAATGGCTGCCATTGTTTATGTAAAACAGCCGTATAGTTTTCATTACGATGAACTTTATCCACGGCTACACGAAACCAAGTTTTGTTAACTGCCTGAAGGGGGCTTAAACATCTAGGCGTCCCAAGATGGCCTGCCGCAAGAGGCATATTTTGCTAATGAACTAAATGGGAAATTGTTGAAATAAGAACCTGAGTGATATTTTGGGAGGTTCCAACACTAATTATGGGCAATTTATATTTTGACTGTACGGCTTGTTTCGAAAGATGGCGGTGTTATATTTTCGCTCTAGGGTACGTACCATGAAGATAAGCAGCCCTACCCATCTTTTTGGCGACGTGATTAAACCACTTTCTATAATGAACCTAAATCATTTCCAAATTAAAAAATATTACGTGGGTATTGACTTGTCCTAGAATGCCGTTACTACAGCTTGTTACTACTTGGGTCCTATCACTAGTTTAAAACTGACTATATAAATAGTCCATATAAAGACAACAGCTTCATATCACCTGATCCAATAAAATCACAAGAAATGGGTGTGGACTGTTATTAAGGACTACTTCATGACGTCATAGGTGATTTTCCCAGTACAAATAAAAAGTATGCTTATGAAGAAGTGAAACAGTTGTCTATATTGACGGAAAATTTAAAATGGTGACCTAAGTTTCTTTCGAGCACATCAAGTGCTATCTTTGTTCTGACTTGTACCACATACTCCTTCTCTCTCTCACTGCCTAGAAATTAGCTTACTTCCCAGCGTCACTAAGTGTTTGAGTGGTCTGGCAATTATCCAGACGTCGAGAGAAAATTGCGAACAATTTATCAATCGTTTTTCCGTTATGTTCAGATGTATGTCGACCCAAGATGTGGAGGGGTTGTTTTTCCTTCTTGATTTATGTCCCCCGGATCGGGAGATGTGGAGGGGTGTTTCTTCTTGATTATGTCCACCGCGAGCGGTATAACCGCCGTCATCATGAGTTATGATCATGTCCTGGTAATAACAAATGTCATCGAATCTCTTTTGGTGCTCTAAAAATTACTGCATTATTACCCCATCTATTTGGCAATTTTAGTACATTTAACAAAAAACTTGCCTCCTACGGCGGCCATCTTGAGACACTTAAATGTTAAGCCAACTTTTCCCGGAGGTGGAACTTTATTCGTTAGTCCTGGATAAAAATTACTATCTATAATGAAATTCAATAGAAGTTTTCATATAACGATGGAGGGCCATTTTGAAATAGGCATTATGCAGCTAATGTGCAAACTTTTCGGCGCGGAAACATACCTAATCAGGGGGCATCCCATTCAGGTGAGTAGAGTGCGGAAAATTATCACCAGGTGGGTGCAACAAACTCAAATTTTTAAGGCACGTACAAGAACTGCATTATGGACTAGATGGCCAGACGCGGCCAACGACTTGCAGATGGATGGCCAGAGGGACAGATGACTTGGATGAAACTACGCGTCAGCCGGGCCGAAAGACCAGACATGGAATGGGGTAGCTACAGGCTAGGATACTGCCACTGGGATGGATGCTGCGGGCTTCAAGAGTACCGAGACCGCGTTGAGGCTAGGTGGAGTTGTGAGATATCAAGAAGTGATTACCAATAGCAACAAAACACCGAACCAGTCTGGTAGGGTGCCTGTTAATGCTTACCTGTAGATGGGATGAGCCACTAAAAATGTTTGTCACTGAAAAGAACTCCGTATGTGAGAAGAAACGACGGCGTCACGAGCGATTAGTGAAGTGCCAGCAAAGCTGCATACTGTGTGAGCGCTCGTCGAAAATTGCAGACGGCATGTGACGGCAATATGGTGAAGGTGGTCCAACACACAGTGTGCTCACACCACGAGGACTTGATGCGGCAAGGCGTTGCGACATGTTGGATGATGACGACACTGAACTGTGGGATATTCTGCAATACTGACAAAGGGGCGAGCCGGGCTGTAACGCTGCAACACTAGACTGCTGTGATGACAAACCTGAATGCGCGATTGACTACACTGACTGCTGTGCGCAGAAGATTGTAGTATAGAGTAGAGTAGAGTTTTTTTGGTGCGCATTCCAATCCCTTTTGAAACTTAAATACGTCTGTGTGCCGGGACGGACCCCACAATCTGAGGGAGGGCGGCTGTGGAAAAGGGATTGGACGTTAGCCTATATTTTCTAGTGTTTTATTTGTCACGAATAATGTCTCAAACGGTTATCCATAGCTCTCTTGCTTACAAAATTAATTTCCATACATCAGTACAATTATGCAAGTCATGTATGAATCGTGATCTCTTTAGAAAGGTCAGGCCTTCTGCCAATCGGCGTGAAGACCGCACACGGAGGTATGTACTTGCCCAAGCAGCGCGTCGGCGCCCAGCGTGATCAATAACCCACGCGTTGGGGGGGGGGGGAAGCAGCCATGAGAAGAAAATGCTCGAGTGCTGTTTGATCTACCATAGGTGCCGTGTATTCTGAATTGCTGTCGGTTTCGAAGCGGTTGCTTACCAATTGGATTGACGGCAAAATGTTTAACATTTAAAAAGTCACATTTTATGAAAAATATTGTAGGCTGAGAGCATGAATAACCACGATTGTGACGTTAAGGTTAGATTTATGAACGAAATATTGTCGAAAATGGTGTGTGGAAATTCAAAATTCACTCGTATCCACACATTTGAAATTGGTCAGTATTTCCGTAATTAAAGTTAATGAATTATGTTCGGTGAGAGCTCTGAATAATAAATTCGTCATTCTAATGTTACCGCTAGGTGCTTAGGTTTCTGTCATGTTAAAAATAGCGCAATTAGAAGGTGCAAAATATAGCGTGAAAATCGAGATAGTAAATCGACCAGTGTGCATGTGTACAGTCAATGACATGACAATTCGAAAATCACTGAATTTTATTATTTCGTTAAAAATCTTAAAAAAATCATTATTGCCATACCATATCTGCAGTGATGGAGATTAGTTGGTTGTGTTTTGTGTCAACTCACTTTTAAAATTGAAATTGAAGAGAAAGGAGGTTTTACCTATTGCGCCATTTGTACATGCGTACAGCGGCTTACTGCCTAGCGCGCTTACATCTTGTCGTTTCATGCACAAATAGCAAGTTTTGTGTGGATACGGTAAACATGACCTTGCCTTCTGCTCCATGTACGGTATAGCGGTCATTGAATGCGTGATGCTTTATGTTGTCGTTTTACACGGCCAAGCTAGTGGAACCCCATATTCCCGATTTGATGGGATTGTATTTGCGAGATATTATCTTGAGTAATGATGTTTGACCTGACTAGTAAATTATAATATATTTGTTTGTTTGTTTGTTTGTTCTTTTGGTTTTTTTTATAGATTTTGTTTTGTGAAAAATGCACATCGTGAAATCTCTTCTCTTCTTGGATTGTTCATTGTAATTTATTCACGGTCACTATGCAAAGTCAGGGTCATTCACTGTATTTTACTGCACATGCGACACTGAACTGCCTAAACTAGGAGAGATAGAAAATAATTACAATGTGTGTGTATATATTTGAGATTAGTAGAGTTAGAAGCGAATCAAGACATGATTAAATATTTTTCTCTTTAATTCATGAAGGTTTAAATTCATGTAAACTTTAGCGTCGTTCATTGTATGCGCACAGAACTGCCAAATAATTAGGAGAGTATGAGAATAATATAATAATGTTTGTTGTTATTATGTGAAGACTTGTGATGAAGTTAGGAGCGAATCACAAGACCATGATTAATATTTCTCTTTAATTCTATGAGGATTAAATTCATGTAATTGTAGGTATGATTCATTGTATGCGCACCGAACTACAAATGATTAGGAGAGGTAGAGAATAATATGATGTTTGTTGTATTATTATGTGGAAGACTTGTAATGAAAGTTAGGAGTGCCCAAGACGTGATTAGATATTTTTCTCTTTAATTCATGGAGGATTAAATTCATGTAAACTTTAGGTAATTCACTGAATTGAGCACCGAACTGCAAAATAATTAGAGAGGATAGAATAATTGATAATGATGTTGTTGTTATTATGGGGAGAAGACTGATAATGAAGTTAGGAGCGATGAAGACATAGTTAAATATTTTCGCTTCGAACTGTTTAGTTTAGGAGAAGTTAAATTCAAGTTAATAGTAATTAATATTATATTATATAGGTGAAGATAAGGCTAAGGTTCCGTCTAAATGATAGGGGAAGTTGTTATTCTTATCTTTATTGTTTGGAATATTATATGGTGAATAACAATAAATATCTTTATAAAAATAACTTCTTAAAGACACATGATAACTTTACCCTGCCAATCAATAGTTTTAGCAAGTTTATCCACTTCTTCCTGCATTTTGGATTTGGTTGAATTAATTAAATATGTTTGTCATTTTGATGTTTTGCGGAATAACTAAATTCCATTAAAAATAATTATCATTTCTGTAGGGATAGTTAGGAACATCGCTCTCATAGGGAATAATTATGACTGTCCCTAGAAATAGACGGATATGGATTATTGTTGTATGATGATGAGATGCTGGGAACAATTGCCCCTACCTATAGAGTTAGTGTAAATGTGTAATAAAGAACTGGGATACCTCACATCATGGCGAGTATGTACTAGATCGAGGGGGGTGATGTGAGTTAAAATAATAATACAGTACTTACATAAGGGCGTGTATGTATTTGATCGGGGGGTGATGTGAGTCAAAACAAGATGGGGATAAATAAGGAAGTGATGAGAAATAAGATAATAGAAAGAGATAATGACCATCATCTTCTTTATTTCATTATTTTCGCATAACCATGATTTGTATTGCAGGTATTAAAGGTAAGTAGGGCATTGTTGGTTATCAAACCTTGCATCGACACTTTCAGGACGAGGTCCCACTCTACACTTCAGAGGACGAGGTCCCACTCTACCATTCAGGACGAGGTCCCACTCTACACTTTAGGGACGAGGTCCCACTCTACAATTCAGGAACAAGGTCCCACTCTACAATTCGGGACGAGTCCCATATACAATTCAGGGACGAGGTCCCACTCTACAATTCAGGCACGAGGTCCAACTCTACACTTCCAGGGACGAGGTCCCACTCTACATTTCAGTGACGAGGTCCCATCTACAATAAGGCGACGAGGTCCAACTCTACACTTCAGGGACGGGGTCAACTCTACAATTCAGGAACAAGGTCCCACTCTACAATTCAGGGACGAGGTCCCACTCGACGCTTCAGGGACGAGGTCCCCCCCAACATCTACAATTCAGGACGAGGTACCACTCTACACTTCAGGGACGAGGTCCACTCTACAATCAGAGGCGACGTCCCACTCTACAATTCAGGCACGAGGTCCCACTTATACTTCAGGGAACGAGGTCCCACTCTACAATTCAGGGACGAGGTCCCACTCTACATTTCAGTGACGAGGTCCACTCGACGCTTCATAGGCTGCTATGGTTTGAACCCAAACCAGTGCCCTGGTTTTAATACATTAGAGTGTATGTGTGTGTAAGATATCAAAACTTCCCCTGTGTGTAAATGCAAAACATATGCCACCCTAGGTGTCATATGGTGTATTACGGTGCCGGCCAGTGCCAATGGGGGCGTCCCCCTGGCCAAATTTTATCTGAGTATTAAGAGATAAAGTTATATTCAAAATTGGGCTTTTAATTAATACATTCTACGGGGATTTTTGTCTTGTGATTTTCCAAATTGAGCATTCCAAAAATACATATTGTATGTAATGTAGATGTAGGTTGATGTGTGCAATGTACACTTCGCTTAGTGTCACATGTATGGTATATTTTCTGGCATGCTGCCGATTTTCGATTTGCTGACTAAAACACTAGAGCTTTTCCTTATTAAAGTCTATTAAAAATTGTTGCACTGAGTGTATGTGGTGAGAAGGCTGAGAAAGGGGCATGTGAATATGTCTGGAAAGGAAAGTGTAATAGTTTATAAAGAACATATAATCACAGTTTGCTGTTTGACTCTACCATAGGCTACGACGTTGTGAGTAAAATACGGACAAGGCGAAGGCTGGTTGCTAATAAAATACTTGAGAAAACTGATTTACCGAGTCACGTGAGTACTTCAGAAGGAGCGCATGGTTCTGCCCCTTGCAACGTACCGACGAGTCCTACGGCGCGCCGCCTTCCGCTACACCTCGTAATGTCACTGAGGGACCATAGTTTTAAGCCAGAGGCAATAATTGCATAATATAGATTTGTTGTGGTTACGGTCACCTTGACCAAGGCCAAAACATCACCTTCAAAATACGGATTTCAAAACTCCTGAATAATAGCAATACACTGTGAACTTGAGTACAATTTTAAAACAAGTATTTATTTTAATTGTGTGTCTAAATCAATCTCATTCAAACATCGATTAGGTACATATCCAAGATTAATCTATAATAAGTTGTTAATTAATGAACTACTGAAACTTACTAACCTGGTGTGTTGCCGGCGACGCGGGCTGCAGCAAGATAACTATAAAGATGGCAAACCTTTCAACGACTCTCCTGGGCGAATTATTCCAGCGCAAAACTGCAATTTCCAATAGTGGGACGTGTTCACGGACGACTTGTCCTTACTGCAGAAAACCAGCTCCTAATGACTCCCGAACGCTCGAGGTCGACTAAATATCAAGTCCAAAAGTGCTGTCAGCTTTTTTTTATCCTTGGATAACTCAAAGGCCACGAAATGCGGAAACCGAAGACGGCTACAAAGTCGGGACGAAACTACTGGAGCTGAGACTACTATGACAATGTCCACTACAGAAGACTATATTTTGACTGCGATTACTGTCGCTGTCAACTTGAAGCACTATGTGTCCTATACTCTTGGAACAGGAAATGTTAAAGAAACTCTCCTTGGAGTAATGATGTTTATACTCTCACCATCTTCTCCACCAAGCTTTATATAACCTCTCAAACAATACTAGAAAGATCTAGTCCTCTATATGAGTCATGTGGCTAAATATAGTCCATTACATCCTAAGTCTGGAACTGCCTCTACCATTCCCATGTACAGTAAATAGATTTGGGATCTCATACCAGCTACTCACTGACTGTATGTGTAATTATCATAGATATTTAAGCCCGAAGCGCTAGTTGAGGACAGAATAAGGCGACCAATTGACGCGTCTGACGTAATTTGAGGTGTAGGAACAAATGTCGGCCGTGAAAATAATCTGTGAACATTTAAAGCATATTGAAACAGAAAGTTACTTTACGGGAATTATTGCTGTCCGTATGTCGGAAAACCTGACTCAAACAGGGAATGTTTTGACTTTTAAATCCTATTTTGTTCGAACATGCCCGCCCATATCGCATTCAAACCAATCACCGTCAGCGCGCGCCTGATGACAAACCTTGACATACGCGTAATTAATCCCCTAATTCTGTCCCTGACTATAGTATAGCCCGTAGCCCAATCGAACGAAGCACGACGCACTTGGGTGCGCCCACCGAGCCTCTCCTATACCCGCTTCATTAGCTGGAGCTAAAAATTTACTCCAATAAATATTCATGAGCTGAGCGCGACATGCCTTAAGCATTGAACGCGTGCCAGCTGCGAGCGCCGATTAGCCTCTCTTCGCACGCTACTAAACACAACAGAGTGGTATTAGCACATTTGCATGATGTTGATAGTTAGTTTCTAGCGGTGTAGACTACTGGAAGGTTGGCTTGAATTTACAGGCCTATGAATTATTATGATATTTCATGACAACTTTAAAAATACATTTTATATGTACTTTAAATTTGTTGTGGAAAGGAAATGTAATATAGTAGCATTCTTAGGTATTTTTATGTACAGTACTTGTTATGATGTTGTAAAAATTATGGCACATCTCTTTCATATAGCCTACATCGTCAGTAGTCCCTCGTCCGTCTGGTTTGAAGGTGTGGAACATAAAGAATAAATATGATTATAGTTTGTTAGTTTTTGCTACCCCTAACAAAATAAGCAATCATAGAGATTTCAAATATTATGGTTATTGATAGACACAATTGCAGTCAGCCAGGTGGAGACGGCAATATTTACTTATTACTTACAGAGTTAAGGTTTAGGGGGTGTTGAAATTGTGTCAGCCAAAGAACATTTGCCGGCAACTATAATTTAACCGTCGAGTTCAAAAAATCTGGGGGCGGGCGGGGGCTCAACAATATAATTCAAACTTGTTCGTTTATTCTGTATATTAAGTGATTAGCAGCGATAATGCGAGAGAATCGAAAATGTGGAAATGAGTGATTTAATTACAAATTCAGGGATATTAAAGTGTGTACAATTAAACTGTGAAAGTAGAAAACCACTAAAACACCAAAAAGTATGCCGTGAGGAAATTTGCATACCTCTTCCCGCCAAATAGACATACAGCGACGGGTCTCAAGATCTGCACTATAACTGCGATTGTGGTTTCCACCAGTACAGATAAAACAAAAGATGCAATGTTGTGTTTGAGGTCAAACTGTGTGATATGGGCACACATAACGCTGAAAATCTGGTGATAGTCACCGGAAAGGCCTTTAATTCAAGTACTGAATTCGATAGCACGTATAGAAATTACAGTACATCAGATAAAAAAGTACTGCTGTCTTTAATACACGGATTCAAGCCAACCACTTGTAGGTTATGTTCGCAATCCATGCTCGTAACAAAAATATAAAAATATGAATTTGTGATTTTTTGTGTTTGGATTAGGCAAATCGGGCTTATCCCTTTAAAAAGGGATTACCCGATTTAATCATATAAAGTTCCCATTTTTTACCTAGAAGCTAAATGAGAATTTTCGTTCCCCAGGACTTGCAAATTATCAAATTTTAGTTTCATAGGCCACACTCGGGGCCGAGATGCATACTGAAAAAGTTCCGTGTCGGACCCCCTTCAATCAAAACTGGTTATAAAACTTTTAAATATGACGGTGATGCTTAAGAAAAAAAAAATCCTACTTTGGCCAATAGGATGCCTTAAAAATTCATAAAGCAAAGTTCGGCATGAGGTCACAAAAAAAACTAACTGTAGTCTGTACAATCCATACCTCGTACTCTGTTATTTTGTTCATGCGTTGAATTAGTAATTTATACACGCTTAGTAACGCGCATTTTAAAATTACACGCACGACGAGTTGCCCCGGTGCGTAAGAATAAGCTATAGCGGGGACGCCTTAACAAAACAACACGACAGGTTCGAATGCCAAGGAAAAGTCGTGCTTCCATGCGTGCTCAAAAAGCGGCAGGGTACGGGCCCTTCATAGCGCCTCGGCGCTATAGGATTTCTGTGATAATTATCATAGATAAGAAGCGAAGCGTAGATCGGAAACTGCGCGCAATTGCGATGCCAACGCACTGTTTGTTCATGACGCAGAATGTGACGCGTGCTATTTGCACGTGGTAAACCACTCATGAATTATTCAGTGTGTACAAAAGTACACATGATATGCATGAGATGAGCGCGTCAAAGAAAAATGACGACGGCGCTCAGTCTGGGTTCAAGGGTACACACCACCATTGCACGCGCCATCGACTTTATGTGTAAAATGATGGTCAGGGGAATAATGGCTATAAATCGAGTTACCTTTCGTTTTGGAAATTACGGATTATATGAATACTAACCCGTCGAGATTTTCTCTACAAACATATCAAAATTGAGGATAGCAATTACGTTTAGATTTTTAGATATTACTGATTTTGACAGATGCCGTATTTTAGCGGGTTCACTTCCGACTCTAGCCTCGCATGCGCCTTGTGTGTATATACGCCGATCACACTTAAGATGTTCATGCAAATTTCGAGTTTCTTTAAAAATGTCAGTTACACATCACTCCTATCTGTTAAAATAAAAGTGGTCAAAAAAACCACAGAATTACTAAGAAAATCTCCAATTTATACACAAAAGAGTTACTACAGTCGTGATAAACCTCGACTGATATGGGCTGTGTACACTCTAATAGTGGTTGTGTACCCTTAAGAGGCAATTGATTGGCAGATGGGTAATACTTTGTAATTTCCTCTTGAGCCGAGGCCCTTCTCAAGTACTCATTTAAATTTCGTTCAAATGGGCTGATTAGATTTGAGTTGATAAAAAATGTGTAAGGCAGCATTTTATGCGCGATTTCTTCATATTTTCAATAATTTTGCGGCCTCATATGGCGCACTCTAAGTTTTGTGATTTTGCAAAGCGCACGAAACAAAATAACCTCTGAAAGACGAAAAAACTTCAACTTGTTAAAAAAATGAAACAATGTTTTTATTTTTTGTCTGTTTGTGTTTTTGTGTTTGTTTTGGGAAACTTTTTTTTTTTAACCAATAAAGTTGATTTATCCCCCGTCGCGGTCCAATACGGTACCTATTTACGCAATATTAATGCGAATTTTACATCAAGGCGAAAAAGCGCGGTTACCCACGCGACATCTTAGCAATGATTTTAGTAGGTTGCCACGTAAATAAACGCTTTCCAACATATCAGAACCAAAAACACCATTAAGGATGTTTTTAAACAAGAAGGCCTGGACTGGGGTGAATGATGGTGGCGATGGGGGGGGTGGGGGGAATGGTTAGACGATAGGCTATGTGGAAACTAACATCCATTCTTGACGTTTAGGATGTAGGCCTACTTTTACATTATAAGTAAAGCATTCGTGTTTCATGTATAAAAGGTGTCTGATGTCCTTCAAGATACCATCGTTAACTAGACGGGCTAGCCTAGCAAGGCTAAACAAGGCTAGGCTATCAGCTTAGTCTAGCTAGGCCTAGCTAGTCACGACAAAGGCACGCTAAGCCTTGCCTAGCCTAGCCCTAGACTGTCTAATCAAATATGCTTGTTCCGTACTTCAAAATATCGTCGAGAACATTTACGAGCCGTACCACGGTTTGTCCAATTTTTTCTCAAAAACACTCTGTGTCTTAAGTTTGCTCATTTATTCAAAACTCCACACTCTCAGCACTTTTTACACCAATTTAATTTTTAAAATAATTGCTTCAAAAATAGTACATAGATATGACACGTAAAGACAGGGGCAACAGTTGGACGCGTGTAAGCATTTTGAGTAACAGTATCTCAATTTTCACTGGAACTATTTACAGGTTTAGCACATGGATAAAATGATTTCAGAAACAGGCGAGGTTTTGGTTAAATTTCTTTTACAATGTTATTTCAATCGTTAATATCGCAAGAACAACATTATAACTAAAACCAAATACAGAATTACCGTTTCAGTGAAATCTAAAAGAGCTAGCTGCACGTAAACCGTTTAGTCGCCTACACGAAGAGAAAAAATAACGCTGCTGCTTCCACCACTCAGATCCTGATCACTTAGTTGATACCACTTTCCTCTTTTTTACGCGTGTACTTTGAATAGCAAAGCATACGCAAGCCGCACGGAACCGTCTTTTCAAAGGGTATCACACACCACCATTGCACTCGCCATAGACCTTTGTGTGTAAAAGATGGGCAGAATAATGCTATAACGGTGGCTAGTTACCATTTTCGTTTTTGGAAAATACGGATTATATGAATCCAACCAGTAAGATTTTTTCTACAACAATTCAAAATTGGGATAGCAATTACGTTTAGGATTTTTAGATCTTTACTGCATTTGACGATCCGTATTTTTCGCGGGTCACTTCCGACTCTTACCCTCGCATGCGCCTTGTGTGTTTATACTTAGATTTCATTCAAATTTCGATGTTTTCTTTTCAAATTGTCAGTACACATTCACTCCTATCTGTTAAAATAAAGTTGGTCAACAAACACGAATTACTAAAATAATCTCACAATTTTACACAAAAGAGGTACGACAGTCGGATAAACCTCGGACTGATATGGGCTGTGTCCAATCTAATGGTGGTTGTGTAAACGCCTCAAGCCACGCGGGTACGCTGCATCTGTTGCCACATTTGCCAGCGAATGTGCGATATTAAATCGGGTTGTTATTGTATTTAAGACTTAGGTTATAATAGGCCTACTTTATTTTTGTTTGGGTTTGATGATACAATTTTTGTTAGAACTCGATACTACTCTGATATTCCCTTCTATAAATCCATAAAGTATACATTTATCGAAGTCTTATAGGTGATGTTCCTTTTTTCACTGGGAAAAGTTAGGCCTAGGTTTTGAGGTTGGCTATTTCCTGGCTATGCCAAAACGGTAAAATCAGTCGTTTTAGGCCAAGTATGCAATTATGGCTATTTTTTAAAGAAAAATTTGTTTGTAAAAAAACTTGTTTGCAAAAATTATAACGATAAATGGTAAGGCATCTGCTATCCTTTTTTCAAGTAGGGACATAGGGCAAACTGGGCATACGATTTATTTTTTTTAATCGGTAGGATTAAAGCCAATCCGTTGGACATAATTTTAACCCAATCATATCGTTTTCAAAAATTTGACCCTGTGTATCTTTGCCCGGGAGCCTTGATATCTTTCAAAGCTCATAAAAAAGGTGCCCCAAAGATTTTTGTGGTTTTAGTGAATGTTGGATATGTTGCTGTTCCGGTGCAAAATCAGATCGTGGCATGTTTTTCCTGATCAAAAAAACAACGACTAATACGCTATAAGTTGGGTGTCAAAAACAAATAAATAAAATACAAGTATAAATGTTGCCGCTGGCCAATACACATTTGAACATATATATATATATACTAATTAGTTTTATCTGAAGTTCAAATGATAATAGTTCAGTCCAGGTCGCTTTATAGTGTCAAACAAAGAGAAAAGCAGCAGCAGAATGAGCTTCTGAGGAATTTTTACCAAAAGCGGACTGTAAATACCCCATCGTGATGCATTATTTTTTCAACTGAAAAAATTGGAGAAAGAAAGAAAACAACAGTTTTCAATCGAATAAGTCTATAAAAAATAAATGGTAATGGGGGTAGAAAGTATGGACATAAATGGGTTGGATCATATTTAATCCCAAACATGTTTAGAATTTCAACATAAGAAACTATTTAGAGATAATCTAAAGATGTTCTTGTGCATACTTCTAAGACCTCATTTAGAGCTTTGTCTGTACGGAGTAAAAATGGATAAAATATTCGATTTTGTCATTATTAGCGTTGCTTTTGATCTATCACTTGTAGGGTATGTAAAATGAGGTGGCCTATTTAAGTTATAGAATGCCTTCACCCCAAACCCCCTCTGTAAGTTTCGCACGATATTTCAAGCCGTTGTTGGTGAGAGTAAAACGTGATTTTGTAAAACCCATACATGGTATAGCTTACTCTGTAAATGGTCGACCACCAAAATCGGGCAGATTTTAGTTCACAAAGTCCAACAATAAATCGTTTAAATATTTCGCAGGGTAAATGAGAAAATAGTAGCTTTCTTCAGGTACCAAACCTTGGCCAACTTCAGGGTAAAGCATCGGTGGTTCTGGGGGCTGAGGCTATGCGACGGCCCTTAAAATACCTAAAACATGCAAATAGGCCTATATTAAATTTGGTTGGATTTTTTTTCGTCGATTTTGTAGATTTAGGAAATATCTTAATTATGCGTCAAAAGGGGCCTTAGGAAACTCTAGAGCTGGGGGGATAAAGGCCTCACCATACCCGTACGTACGGTAATTACCTGTGTCAGTTCCCCCCATTACCCTGGGGCTCAACCATCCGGCCCGGGCACCCATCCCACAAGTTAAAAAAAATTATAAAGTAGGGGTTTTAAATTAACAAATTGTTGAATACAACAAATATAAAAATTATATGGAATTATTTGGTTATATAAACTAAAGCTTTATATAAACCAAAAAGCTGTATTCGTCGGGACTAACCCATATTTAATATGCTGTATGGCACTGGCCAACACGTTGATTTGTTTCCCGACCGCACCCACGTTTTACGCTTTCTTGAACGTTGTTTTAGTGCATTGTCGTAGGTTCGCTATCATGCTGACTCCGTACGCACCGCAGCGCACGAGTTCAAAACAAAACAAAATTATCTGCTTCGCTGCGTCATCAAATGCGGCGGAGAGTCTCCCTTCTAACGCCTTCGGCCCGCTATAAGATTTTCTGTGGTAATTATCATGATATTATAAGCGCGAAGCGCTAGATGATAGGCCCGTAGCAAATCGAACGAAGCACGACGCACTTGGTTGGCACCAGCCTCTAATATAACCACGTATTAGGGGAGGAAAAATTTCCTCCAATTACTATTCAGAGCTGAGCGCGACATTCCTCTAAGCCATTAAACGCGTGCCAGCTGCGAGATGCGATTGCTCTCTTCGCGCTACTAAACACGCAGATCGTGTTCGCGCGGGCAGATTAAAAAAGATGTTCTGTCACATGATGAGCACGTAATGTGGCACGTACCGCGGTCATGATCCGAAAATCGTAAGTGTGCCATCGTGTGAATGAAGATGCCCGAAAAATGTGCGGGGACGTGGTTGTTCGCCGATTACAATCACGGGGGGGGGGTGTCATTTTTTCAGTACGATTTAAAAGCTGATAAAACGGCGTTTTATAAGAAGTAACAAAGTGTCGGTAGAGGCCTATATTTGGCCTTCAGACCTTGTAAGAATCGTCATGAAATACATGCACCGATAAAAGCTTGTTATTTTCAAATTTGTTGGAGTTTTCTTTGCTGTCAAATGGACGTGTTTTTTTTTTTTTTTTAGTCTGAATGTAGGTTTTTTCTTTTTTTAAAATATTACCATTATAGGCCTATGAATCTTAAGGGAATTTACATGCAATCCTTTTAAAAAATTACATTTGATATCTTACAGTACCTTTAAATTTTGTTGTGGAAAGAAAAGAAAGTAATATTAGTAGATTATTTTAGGTATGTTTTATGGTAGGCCTACATGTGCTTGTATGATGTTTGTAAAAAAGGCCACAGTTGGCCACGATGTTATTTTATTAAAAATTGGCGAATCACTTTATTATACCATACATCGGCCCGTAGTCCTTCATCCGTTCGGTTTTTTGAGGTGTGGAAAATAGAATAAATGTTATGCGTCCTTACCAGAGTTAGGGTTAGGGGGTGTTGAAATTGTGTCCGCAATTATGACAATTTGCCGGCCACTTATAATTTTATTTTAACAGTCGTTGTCAAAAGTCGGAGGGGGGGGGGGGGCTGGGGGGGCTGAACAATATCATTTCAAAACTTGTTCGGTTATAATTTATATTAAGGATTAGCCAGAGATAATGCCGGGAGAAAGAGAAGAATCGAAAAAAAACAATGTGGAATGCAATTGACACTTACAAATCAAGGATAAGTGTGTTATGCTTTAATGTAGAAACCCCAAATAGAAATAGTGCACAAATGAATTATTTGAGGAAATTTGCCATACGTCTCCCGCAAATAGACTACAGCGACGGCCGTCTCCTCAAATCTGCACTAAACAATCTGATTGTGGTTTCACACCAGGCAGTACAAAAAACAAAGATCAAGTTTGTGGTTTGACCCCCCCCGGTCAAACTGCGTTGATCATGGTGACACAATATATGCGGAAAATCTGATGATAGTCACCGGTGAAGGCTTTTTTGATCTCGAGTCGGAATTACAGAATCAGATAAAGTATCACCTTGTCTTTTATACACGGATTTCAAGCAAACCACTGTAGGGTAGGCCTATGTTTGTATCATGCCAGTAACAAAAATATAAAAATATGAATTTTGATGATTTTTCGATGTCGAGTAGCAAAATCGCTGGCTAATCCCTTTAAAGAGGGATGGCCCGATTTAATCATTAAGTTCCTTGTTTACCTAAGAGTATGAGATTTTAGTTTGCAAATTTATCAAATTTTAAGTTCATAGCACACTAAATCGGGCCGCGCATGCCCGCGCATCCGCGCATGCATACCTGAAAAAGTTGAGTCTCCCCCATTCAAGCTTGATCAAGAACATGGTTATAAAATTTAAATATGACCGGTGATGCTCAGAAAAAGAAAAATCCTACTTTGGCAATAGGTATGCCTTATAGGCCTATATTCATAAAGCAAAAGTCGATGAGTTAAAAAAAACCTCACTGTACAATCCAATACCTCCGTACTCGTGGATTTTGTTCATGCGTTGAATTAGTAATTTATACACGCTTAGTAAACGGTATTTCAAAATTGCACCACGACGAAATTGCCCCGGTGCGTAAGATTAAGCGTTATCGAGGGACGCTTAACAATAAACAACCACCCGCAGATTCGAAAATGCCAAGAAAAGGTCGCTGTAGTGCTTCACTGCGTGCTCAAAACGCCCAGGTACGGGCCCTTCTAGCGCCTTCGGCGCTATAGGATTCTATGAGTAATTATATTAGAGCTGGAATATTAAAACCAGAGGAGAATCGCGTTTATTATGTAATAGCCCAAGCCCGTAACCGTTTTCTCTCACACACAGCGCGCCCTGGTTGTTGCTTGCGTACGCACGCGCGTGTCGTCACTGATGAGGCGCAAGCACACGCATATAAATTTCTGTGCGTCACGCCGGATTATGTACCAGAGTGTCTGCTTTCCCCAGTGTTCCATTGTCTGAATCGGCCGAATTTTTGTCTGCAATAATTATGCGAAAAACCAATCGATTTTGAAGACCAGAAACTATGCTTCTAAGATTTCCTGCATCTGCCTATTGCCACAAAAAAGGTCTCCCGATGACCCCTGTCATTTGCTTAGGAGGAAAAGAGATATTTGAGACCGTGAGATAGCATGTGGCATCATTGTTGTTGTTGTTTTCATAACTAAGTGTGACCGAAACGTAAAATACTCCGCGTGTCTCATAAATATGCATCAAGGACCTTTCCAAATACGACGCGATACGTAAACCAAATATGGTGGTCCCAAACCTATGTTTGTTAATGAAGGGTTGCTCATTATAATACTTTGGGCACCTAGATTTGGGTACGCCGTTTCGGGAGAATCGTCGGGTCTGGGTTATATTTACGTCATGGGTAAGGTAATTATACAGCAGTGCGCCACTATGCCCAGACACATATCACCTTGAGCTAAGCAAGTCTGATCTCCTAGTCTCAATTCCAGAACATTCTCCGCGGTTCTCTTCAATTTTATTGCTACATACACAACCAGTTATGCACACAAACCAGGTATTATTTTATATTATAATATTTACCAAATTTGATGTGCTAATTTATGACGTAATCTTACTCAACGTAAAATAAATCCTAAATTAATATAAACTGGATTTGTAAAGCGCCTACTTGCCAAAGGATACCGAGGCGCTAGAAAAGAGAAAACAGAAGCAAAGATAGTGGGGCGAACCCAAACATCAACTATATTTGGCAAAGAATAGTTTTTGAGATCCTTTGGTGAAGGATGCTTTTAGTGGAATTCAGTTCTTGATGGAGTAAGGTACACATTCCACAAGCCCTGGCCCCAACATAGAAAAAGCTCTATGCACCAGCCCTGCTTGGAGATTTCCTGACCACAAGACAGTGTGCAATTGAGGAGCGGAGGGAATAGGGGGATTTCCTGAGATTGAACAGAGAAGAGAGGTAACCAGGTGATGAATTTCTCATATATTTGTAGACATCACCCGTGTAAACCGAATTGATGCGTTGAAACCGGTAACCAATTGTAAATTCATGATTAGGGGAGATGTATGGAGTATGTTCGGCACTTGAAGATCAGTCTATACTCTGTAAACCTAGAAGTTCAAAGTAATCAGAACTCCCACACCAGTCTCAAAGGAATGCCTGGTATTTGTCGGCATATGACCAGTATTTTTGTGTATCAGGTAGAGATTTGTTTTGTTCTTACCATCACGCGCTGTGTCTTAAACGCGCTCGATTTAGACTGCGCCTAAGCGCGTATGCGTGTTTTGTAGTAAGGCGCGATATGCCCTGCGCAACGGCATGGATTATTTACTTTGTACTTTCCGAAGTTTTATAAGTACTAGCAACATTTGTTTTTGCAGTCGTTGGAGTCGTGTGAGATTTTTCTTTTCGTGTAACACCATTAAGGCAGTGTTACCCCTGGTTTTTGTTTGTTTTACTCGAATTTCTGATTTTGCAACCATTTAAACATCAACCTGTGTTCTAATCGTTACCAACAAAGGTTAATTATCCAATGCAGACAATCCTGAATTGTTCTTTTTGGCCGATTTAAAGCAGTTATTTGACCAGTTTAAAGTCACAAATCCACAGGTCTTATGCGGGAATTTAAGCACATTCAACATTACACGCCGTCAAACGCAATGCGCAGCATCGCGTCGCACTGTTGAATTTTTTACTGCGTCATGAAGCGTGCGCGTGTTTTAATGTACGTTTGCGCGCACGCATCTGGAAAAACGAAAAATATTTTGAAAATGTAACAAAGCGCTAATTTAGACCAGCGAAAATTTCAATTTCTTCTGATTTCTGGAGTTTAGAGAGACCAGATGTTTGGATCAATAGTGCATACACATGTATTTTTCATCACTTGCAACAACATACTCAATTTTGAAGTTCAAAGATAAAGTTATTTGAGAATAGACGCTTTGAAATGGCGTGAAAAGTCACTTTTTTTAACTAAAATAGATTTTCTCAATGTTCAATTTTCGCAAACCATTGGCAAATTTCAGACAAGATAACTCCAAAAGTACGAATAAAGGTAAGGTTTAACTTCCTACGATAGCAATCGGTCCTTCTCTAGGGACGGTTTTTCTCCAATTTTTCATGTTTTTTCGATTTCTAACTAAAGATATTCTCCCATATATTACTCAATTTGGGAAAAGAAAGGTAAAAATCACACTTTTTTTGACAATTTTTTCCTTATATTTCGAAACTAAGTAAGCTCTATTTTTTAAAAAAGAAAACCGCCCCTAGACAAATTTTCTGTTTCTAAATAATAAATAAGAAATAAGAAATTCAAATTGTTTTTGTTATGCTGTCTGAGAAAATTTTGGGGCAAAACATGGTGTTTTTATATTTTTATAAAAACGAAAGTTTTTTACATTAGCTGATCCATCATCATCGGGTTCATCGCATCGTCCAATGTTCTTTCTAGAAATGTATAACTTTTACATACAATAATCAAATATTTAAGGCGATTACAACCAAAATAGATACTCGGAGCTCAAGGGTCACACTGACTGCCCTTAAGGAGAGAATAGCAGTAGTCCAGCCTTGACAGAATTAGAGCACGAACAACATTGTGACAAGCATTTTGAGTCAAAATATTCTTCTTTTATAGACTGATGATTGCGGATTTCGCCCAGTTCTGCCAGTGAGAGAACGACAAAGATGAGTAAGTGAATGTGATCAGAAACGGTCAAAAAATGACACCCAAGTTTTTAACCCGGGTAGTGGAAGGATTCCAGGCAGGCCAATGAAAGCTCTGATGGGGAAGGCTTCTCCATAAGGTGAAGGCAGAGGAAGGATAATGAATAATTCAGTTTTTTTGTCCTGTTCATCATAGTTTGTTGGTGATCATCCAAGCTTGTAACTCCTTAAACACAGCACGGAGAAGCTTAAAACAAAGCACAAAACAGCTTCCCACGGGCGGCGGGATCAAAATAGAAACCATCTGACAAATCCTCGGACATATAATGATAATCAATAGAGTGCCCTGCGAATATGATATGACCAATGACTGAGCATAGTAAACGAAGGCTGGGGCCACACCAGATCCCTGCGGGACCCCATCTAAGAAGAGCATCTTTAGACAGAGTGCCATTCGTACTGAACCGGCTGGACCTTCATCACACAAATTGACATGAACCAGTCACTGACAGTACCCCTGAGCCCAAAGTCTTCTGAAAGACACTGTATAAGGTGTCATGATCGACCAGTTTCGAACGCGGCAGATAAGTCGATATCAACAAGACACACCCTGCTGGTTATCAATAGCTCTAAGGAACTTATCCTGAACAGAAAGGAGGGCAGTGTCCTGGTGTTATGGGCACAGCGGTAAGCTGGACTGTAAGGGTTCAGACAGTTTGTGGAAATCAACATAGGATGTACCTGGGAGGAGGATAAGACTTTCAAGAAGTTGCACCCAAAGGGCAGATTCGAGGACCGGCCGGTAATGCTCTAATTGCTGACAATCAAGGGATGGTTTTTTTTAGAACAGCGTTAATAATCCTTGCGAAGATCAGCGGGACATACCAGAAATAAGTGAGGAAGGAATTTAATAATGGACACAAAACCGGGATAAAGGTGGAGATATGAGTTCAATAACCAAGTGCGGCATGGGATCAAAAGACTACATATTCGAGGGACATTTCACAAATCGATTGCTTAAGTCCATCAACAGTAATAGGATGGAATTTGGACATTGTGCTAGAAGGGGTTGACATCAATAGTAACCCACTGGTAGTATTTGAAAATTCAAGACTACCACCTCAGATCGAAGTTTTAACCTTACCAACAAAGAATTCACAGAAATCATTTGCTAGTTGGTATGAGGAGGAGAATCAGGTAAAAATCTTAGAAAACTATTATTTTTGTCATTCAGTTAACTCACTCTGACTGTCATGCTAATTCTTGGGGGCCTGTAACAGTTTTATATACTCAATCAATAAATTCCATAATTTTCGTCTCTCAAACTCAATGCAAAGTCGCCTTTAGAATTGCCAGCGAGGGTTCACAACCTCAAGTACTTATTGACTATCTATAGTCTTCGCTACGTTACGCGCATGCGCAATATCACAAGCCAGATAGTATTATACTTCAGTAATAATTAGATTGTTTATGGGTTGAAACTCATCACGGATTCAAAAAAGGGTCAACTATGCGGACGAGAAATCGGCGCATCCGAAATAGTACCTAAAGCCACGCACACCCGTAAAGAGTTCATTTTCAAGAATTACTACTACGGACAGAGGTTACTAATTTACGGCGCTAATTCGCGTGAACTTACTGCGTCGCGTTTAGCGGTGTCGTCACCCGGAGGGACCAAAGTTTTAACCAGCGCCTCTAATGTCAGAATATATTTGTATACTATTTACGTACTATTTATGGCTTGGGGTACAATTTACGGATGTAAATAGTATCTTGCATACGTCTTCATCAAATAGTAAACTATTTCAATCACGTGCACGTGAGAGACGTTAACCAATGACAAGCTCAATTTAATAATGAGTACAAATACCTTCATTGTGTAGTTTCAGACACAGTAGATGGACTATACCAAAACGTGGAACGTTCTTCAGAATTTCACTTGCCTGGCCTGGCGTCGTAAAACTGGTTTTTTTCAAAAACGAAAAACCGGTTTTTACCGATTGAAAAACCAAATTTTGCAATCTGAAAAGCAAGGTTTTTTGAATAACCAAGTTTATTTCGGCCGATAAACTTGGTTTTTTTTCGCTCGAAAAAACAGGTTTTTTCAAATTTTGGCTTATCGGATTTGAAAAACCAGGTTTTTCGATTTGAAAAACCCGGTGTTTTCGATCGAAAAGCTAGGTTTTTGAATAAACCTAGTTTATTATCAGCCGAGAAACATTGTTTTTCTTCGAAAAACTAGGTTTTTCAAAACCAGCTTATCAATTTTTTAATAAACCTGGTTTTTCAAATCGAAAAACCTAGGTTTTTCTATTCGAAAAGCTATGTTTTTTGAAAAACCTAGTGTATCGGTCGAGAAACCTGGTTTTTTTCGGTCGAAAACTAGGTTTTGCAAAAACTAGGCTTATCAAATTTGAAAAACCTGGTTTTTCAAATCGAATAATCGAAAAACCAGGTTTATGGATTCGAAAGCAAGGTGTTTTGTTGATAAACCTAATTTATCAGCCGAGAAACCGGTTTTTCGATTCCTGGCATATCAATTTGAAAAACCACGTTTTCAAATTTGATATGCAGGTTTGTTAAAACCTGGTTTTTTCGATCGAAAACCAGTTTCTCGACTGATAACTAGGTTTATCAAAAACCTAGAGTTTTCAATCGAAACCTTGTTTTCAAATCGACAAAACCAGGTTTTTTCAAAAACCACCTTGCATATCAATTTGAAAAACGGTTTGTTTTCACATGGCAAAACCTGTTTATCGATTCTGAAAAAGCCTAGGTTTTTTGATAAACCTAGTTTATCAGTCGAGAAACCTTGTTTTTTCGATCGAAAACAACCTAGTTTTTTTCAAATTTGATATGCAAGGTTTTTGAAAAACCTGCGTTTTCAATCGAAACAAAAACACAGTTTTCTCGACTGATAAACTCGGTTTTATCAAAAACCTATCATTTCAAATCGAAAAACCCTGGTTTTTCAAATCGAAAAACCAGGTTTTTTCTCACAAAACCTTGCATATCAAATTTGAAAAACCTGGTTTTTCAAAATTGAAAAACCTGGTCTAGAAAAAAATCGATTCGAAAAGCTTAGGTTTTTTGATAAACCTCGTTTATCAGTCGAGAAGCCTGGTTTTTCGCATCGGAAAAAACAGGTTTATTCAAAACTTTGCTTATCGGATTTGAAAAACCAGGTGTTCGATTTGAAAAACCGGTTTTTCGATTCGAAATTAAGCTAGGTTTTTGATAAACCTAGTTTATCAGCGAGAAAACATGGTTTTTCGTCGAAAAACTAGGTTTTTTCAAAACCTAGCTTATCAAATATTGATTCTAAACTAGGTTTTTCAAAAACGAAAAACCAGGTTTTTCGCTTCGAAAAGCTAGGTTTTGAAAAACCTAGTAGTTTTTATCGGTCCGAGAAAACCTGTTTTTCGGTTCAAAAAACTAGGTTTTTCCAAATAACCCATAGTTATCAAATTTGAAAAAAACCTGTTTTTCAACTCGAAAAACCAGGTTTATCGATTCGCAAGGAAAAGCAAGGGTTTGATTTTAAACCGAGGTTATCAGACGAGAAACCTGGTTTTTCAATTGAAAAAAACAGGTTTTTAAAATCCCTGCTTAAAAACAAATTTGAAAAACCAGTTTTTCAATTTTGATATGCACGGTTTTTTAAATAAAAACCTGGTTTTTTCGAAAATTGTCGAATAAACCCAGGTTTCCGATGATTTAAACTAGGTTATCAAAAACTAGCTTTTAAAATCGAAAAAAACCTTGTTTTTCAAATCGAAAAAAACCAGGGTTTTTCAAAAACCTTGATATCAAAGTTTGAAAAACCCGCGTTTATCAAATTGAAAAAACCTGGTTGATCGATTCGAAAAGCTAGGTTTTGATAAACCTAGTTTTCAGTCGAGAAGAGAGAAGAAAACCTGGTTTTTCGATCGAAAAAACCTAGTTTTTTCAAACGTGTATGCAAGGTTTTTGAAAAAAAACTGGTTTTCAATCGAAACAACATTTCTCGACTGAAAAACTAGGTTTATCAAAAAACCTAGCATTTCACATCGAAAACTGGTTTTTCAAATCGAAAAACCAGTTTTTCAAAAACCTGCATATCAAATTGAAAAAACCTGGTTTTTCAAATTGAAAAACCTGGTTTATCGATTCGAAAAAGCTAGGTTTTTTGATAATAACATAGTTATCAGTCGAGGAAACTTGGTTTTCGACTCGAAAAAACAGGTTTTTCAAAACTTGTTATCGGATTTGAATGAAAAACCAGGTTTTTCGATTGAAAACCCGGTTTTCGATTCGAAAAGAGTTTTTTGATAACCTAGTTTATCAGCCGAGAAAGGAGAAACATGGGTTTGAGTCGAGAAAAACTAGGTTTTTCAAAAACCTAGCTTATCCAATTTGATAAACCTGGTTTTTCAAATCGAAACAACCAGGTTTTCGATTCGAAAAGCTATTTTTGAAAAAACCTAGTTTATCGGCGAAAAACCTGGTTTTTCGGTCGACAAACTAGGTTTTTCAAAAACCTTAAAAAAAAAAAAAAAAAAAAAAAAAAAAAGGTTTTTCAAATCGAAAAACAGGTTTATCGATTCGAAAAGCAAGGTTTTGTTTTGATAAAAAAAAACAACAAACAAAAAACCTAGTTATCAGCGAGAAACCTGGTTTTTCAATTGATAAAACCAGGTTTTTTAAAATCCCTGCATATCAACATTTGAAAAACCACGTTTTTCAAATTTTGATATGCAAGGTTCATGTTTAAAAACCTGGGTTTTCGACGAAAAACCGGTTTCCGACTGATAAACTAGGTTTATCAAAAAACTAGCTTTCAAACGAAAAACCTTGTTTTTCAAATCGAAAAAACCAGGTGGTTTTTCAAACAACCTTGCATATATCAAATTTGAAAAACCCGGTTTTTCAAATTGAAAACCTGGTTTATCGATTCTAAAGCTAGGTTTTTGATTATAAAACTAGTTGATCAGTCGAGGAAGAAACCTGGTGTTTTCGAGTGAAAAACCAGTTTTTCAAATTTGATATGCAAGGTTTTTGAAAAACCTGGTTTTTCAATCGAAAAACCAGAGGTTTCTCGACCTGTGATAAACTAGGTTTATCAAAAACTAGATTCAAAATCGAAAAAACCTGGTTTTTTCAAATCGAAAAAAACTGGTTTTTCAAAACCTTGCATATCCAAATTTGAAAAAACATTGAAAACCTGGTTTAGCGATCGAAAACTAGGTTTTTTGATAAACTAGTTATCGGTGAGAAAACATGGTTTTTCGATCGAAAAACCTAGTTTTTCAAATTGATATGCAAGGTTTTGACAAAAACCTGGTTTTTCAATCGAAAAACCAGGTGTTTCTCGACTGATAAACTAGGTTTATCAAAAACCTAGCATTTCAAATCGAAAAACCTGAAAAACCAGGTTTATAGATCGATAAACCTGGTTTTTCCAAATCGAAAAAACGGGGTTTTCAAATCGGAAAAAAAAAAAACCAGGTTTTTCAAAAACCATTTCATATCAAATTTGCAAAACCTGGTTTTTCGATTGAAAACCAGGTTTTTCGAAATTTGATATGCAAGGTTTTTGAAAAACCGTTTTTCGATTGAAAAACCAGTTTTTTCGATTTGAAAATCAGGTTTTTTCGATTTTTTGAAAAACCAGGGTTTTTCGATTTGAAATGCTAGGTTTTTGATAAACCTAGTTTCGTCGAGAAACCTGGTTTTTCGATTTTGAAAAAAAAGGTTTTCAAAAACCTTGCATTATCAAATTTGAAAAAACTAGGTTTTTCGATCGACAAACCAGGTTTATCGGACTGATTAAAACTAGGTTTATCAAAAACTAGCATTTCAATCGAAAAACCGGTTTTTCAATCGATTAAAAGCTGGTTTTTCAAATCGAAAACCAGGGTTTTCAAAACTTCCATATCAAATTTGAAAAAACCTGGTTTTTCAAATCGAAAAACGGTTTATCGATTCGAAAAGCGAGGGTTTTTGATAATAAAACTAGTTTATCAGTCGAGAAACTGGTTTTTCGATCGAAAAACCGGGTTTTTTTCAAATTTGATGATGCTGGTGGGTTTTTGAAAAACCTGGTTTTTCGATCGAAAAAAACAGTTTCTCGAATTCGAAATGATAGGATTTGATAAACTAGTTATCAGTCGAGAAACCTGGTTTTTTTTTTTCGATCGAAAAACCAGGTTTTTCAAATTTGATATGCATGGGTTTTTGAAAAATCCTGGTTTTTCGATTGAAAACTAGGTTTTTCGATTCGAAATTATAGGTGGTATTTTTGATAAACCTAGTGTATCAGTCGAGAAAACCTCGTTTTGCAGTCGAAAAAACTAGTTTTTCAAATTTGATATGCAGGTTTTGGAAAAAACCTGGTTTTTTAATCGAAAAAACCAGGTTTCTCGACTTGAAAAATAGGTTATCCAAAAACATAGAATTTCAAATCGAAAAAACCTGGTTTTTCAACTCGAAAAACCTGGTTTTCAAATCGAAAAAACCAGGGTTTTCAATATTGATTGAAAAGGTTTTGAAAAAACCAGGTGTGGTTTTTCGATTTTTTTTGAACGACTAGGTTTTTGAAAAAAACCGTAGTTTATCAGTCGAGAAACCTGGTTGTTCGATTGAAAAACCAGGTTTTTCAAAAACCAGTGCCATATCAAATTTGAAAAAAAAAAAAAACTAGGTTTTTCGAGTGAAAACCAGGTTTTTCGGCCGATAAACGAGGTTTTTCAAAAACTAGCTTCAATTCGATAACTAGTTTTTCAAAATTGAAAAAACAGTTTATGCGTTTCGAAAAGCTAGGTTTGAAAAAAACCAGTTTATCGCTTGATAAACCTGGTTTTCGATTGAAAACCTGGTTTTCGAAAACTTTGCTTATCGGATTGAAAAAACAGGTTTTTTCGATTTGAAAAAAACCAGGTTTTTCGATTCGAAAAAGCTAGGGTTTTTGATAAACCGAGTTTATCGGTCGAGAAACCTGGGTTGGTTGTTCGGTCGAAAATAGTTTGTTTTTCAAAACCTAGCTTATCAAATTGATAAACCTGGTTTGTCAAATCGAAAAACCCGGTTTTTCGATTTGAAGCTTAGGGGTTTGATAAACCTAGGTTATCGGTCGAGAAACCTGGTTTTTCAGTGCAAAACCTGGTTTTTTTCTGGTTGAAAAACCAGGTTTTTCGGCGAAACACTAGGGTTTTCTCTTTTCATTGTGCAAATACTTGCCATGGGTTTTTTACACGTGCGTTTAGGGGTGTTCTTTGCTACTTTTACGTCACTGCCGGGTCAAAGCCCAGCTCCAGCATCTTGCGATGTGTTCGCGAAAACAGGA